>LR562851.1:594-38091 GCA_900536345.3 Caenorhabditis sp. 39 LS-2015
GCGTCGAGGTCGTCGGAATCTTCGGAGTTCAGAGTGACTTTAATTGGACCAAATGGATTTTTTTGCTGAGCGACAATCTGGAACTCTTTGAGCAGTTCTGAAAACCAGCGAATGAATGGAAAACTTGATAATATGAAAAATATACCCAAAATAACATAGAATGATCTCGCAGCTTCTCTTCTTGTCGCTTTAGTCGGAATAATCGTTTCGAAATCGATTTCAAAAGGACTCGCACTCTTACATTCCCTGAATAACATTATCTGGAGTACAAAATAAAAATGCATACTCACTCGAGAACTCTTCCACGAATTTTCTCGTTTGAAGCGATGTTATCCTCTGTTCCAGACCTACAAAACGTAAAATGGTTTTTTTTTTCAAAAAATCTAATATCATACGAATCAATTGGCGAGCGGGGTGGCCGCCTTTCAGATAATTCGAAATCATCGAAGAGAATCGTTGTTTCTGGCCTGAAAATAATGAAAAATGAACATCTCCGAAGTAGCAAAAAACCTTGCAAATTCTGGAACTGGAGTTAGCGGTGCCTCAAAACGTTCTGCAAGCAACCAAAATATGATACGGGCAAGCAGATTAGCTAACCTTCTCTATTTCTCGGGTACTCAAACTCGTCAACCATTTCGAAATCTGGACGCCTTATCGGACTTTCTCTGAAAAATCACATGTTAAAGCGAGCGGATAGTAGAAGAATGACACTGACGGAATGTCGTCTTTCAATGGCGTTGCCATGAATCCCAATTGAGACAAATTAATAGGATCAAGTGGTTCGTAATCAAAATCCGACGGACGACTCTTTTTGGAGACCGGTTCACTCTCCTCGTCCGAAATATGATTACCAAGATCGGAATCATGTTTCTTCGGGCCTATTCTGAAAGGATAATGTAGATCCTTGTTCGCATCTGAAAACATGATTGCATTACTTCATCTTTATTGTAATCTTTACGTCTTCTGAACTGATAAGGAACTGGGTTCATCAATTCACTCAAAGTCATTTCTGAATTGATCCGGACTAAGAAAGGTAGGGTGTCGCTGAAGTGAAGACTCGAGAAGTCTTCCATTCGGCGATGCATGTCTCTCTAAAAACCGTAAGTTATTAATTTTTAAATGCAATACTGACCAATGGCACTCTGTTGTCGATGCCATTAAGCTCGTCATCCTTACTCGTTTTCCTGCTTTTTGCAGCGGTACGCGGAGTCTTCGCTAATATTGGAATCATAATATCTTCATCGAGATGAATCTGCAACAAAGAACATGTCGTTGGGTATAAAAAATAATCTCAAAGTCGACAAAGCAGTCAAGCCAACCTGTGATGGTATTCTAACAAAGTCTACATCCGGTTGAAAATCGATCGGTGACGGGGGATGCACATTGAGGCGGTCCGGTGTTTGAAAGTCGTTGTTCTGAAACGTTGAATAAAGTTTGTGGAGATATAAATATTATTCTTACAATAGCACGACTTCTCGCCTCCTCCATCTCATCCTCTAAACTTTTCCTTCTTTCTTCCTCTGAAAGAATCGGTAGACGACCGTACAGAAGAATATCGGCAAGGTGAGAAGCCGGTTCGAACATTTCTTCTGCAACAAAAGCAAATCTTGTCATCTGAATTGACTACATACCAGCAGGAGGCGATTTTCGGGGAGTTTGGAACAGCTCTTCAACAAGTTCTCGATTTTGCACTGGGAATTCGAAATCCATATCAATTAGTTGAGATCTTTCGCGGCTCTTATCAGAAGAGTTTCTTTCGATAAATGTCCTGGCCGCTTCGTCGTTGGGTTGGAATGGGGAACTTAGTGGGCGATCACTTGGATCAAGAAGTCCGTACAGAAGCTCAAATTGTTGCTCTGTGGCAGGAACCAAATCATCTTCGGGATATGGATCGAAACCTTGTTGAATACTGACGACGTCCGGCATTGTGATACTCTGTTTGAGTGCTTGACTCTGAAAAACTCTAGTCTTGAATTTCGATGAAAAAAGTAATACAAACAATGAGGGGACTAGCAATCAGGTGTTTATCGCCTGTAGGTAACTCAGTCGCTTTTGAGTTCCTTTTCTTCTTCGGAGTCACATAATCGTCGAGAGATTTCTCCATCTGCTCTCTTGTCTTCCGCTTCCTCTCTTCTTCCAACGCATTGAATGTTGAAAAAGAAACAACTTCCTTCGCTCGAATAGTGTCATCTGAAATAAATCCACTTGTACAATAAAAAAGACAAGAGACATACACAAAAGTCGTGTAACCTGCGAACTCAGTACAAGAGTGTTACCGTAAACAAGATTGCAGACGGAAGAAAACGATTTGCGGTTTTTCCTATCATTATCGAGAATCCAATAAATGAGCTTACTAAAAATTGTTTTGAAAAATGAAAAAATCATAATTGAAAACTCACTTAGCGCCTATGATATCATGATGCAGGCATTCTCGTCGATTCATCTGAGTTTTCAACTGCCTCGATGATCCGAAAACCAGGCTCCTAAAATAATATTGTAATTTCGCCGTTGATTCCATAGACATACATTAAAAACTTGATAATAGCTTCATCAGAAGGTTTGAGAGGTAAACTGAAGCTATGCACCATCCTTCATTCAATTTCGCTGCAAAAACAATGATTTTCTAGAGAAAAAATGATGAAAATATGACTCAGCATTCTAATTTTCGAGAACTTTCCGCTGCGAATGAAAAAAAAAACAAACCGTATTTAAGGAAAACAAAAATGTTCAAACGAACACTTTTGAAAAATATTAAAATTTAAAAATTGTTTTTTAATTTCGAAATTCTTAAAGGCGCATCCTGAAATTTGTCATTTCGATGCGAGACCCGTTTCCTACCGTAATCTTCGCGGGCTGCATGAAAATTTGATTTCCCCGCGAAGTGAATGTGGTTCGGAAGTTGTTTTAATGACTCATTTTTTTCTGATTTTTTTGCAAAACTCTGTTCTTTTCGATGAAAAATGATTTTTTTCGAGTTATTTAATTAAATTAAATTTTCCAGATGGCGGTGCCTATTAAGTTTCACGAGCATTTTAACCTTCTTGAATGTGGTGCTGACGCTTCCAGCATCGTCTTCGGAAATGTCAGCATGGAATCTGATAAACACGTCGTCGTTCGTCAAGTGGTGAGCAAGATAGTGTATGTTTTTCCTTATAAACGTCTGATTTCAGACTAACAATCAACCATCTGTTATTTTTTACGACACATCGAACCCAACGACTCCGACTCGACGTTCTATAGGTGCTGATTCAGTTATTGTCAACCCCACTGGTCCGATTATTGGATTGAAAGGTTTAAACAATTAATATTTAGTTGTTTGTTTAAATATTTTTCTAAAATTTCTAGCTGGGGAGGTATTTCAAGCTTTCAATATTGCTGAGAAGACAAAGTTGAAATCGATTCAATTTTCGGAGGAAGTGATTTTCTGGCGCTGGATCAATGGAACAACGATTGGAATGGTCACGAAAAACTCGGTGTATCATTGGTCAATGGAAGGAGATCAGGGTCCAGTCAAGATTTTCGACCGTCATGTGTCTCTGAGCAACTCTCAGATTGTAAACTACAGAGCCAATGTAGATTGCAAGTGGATGGTTTTGATTGGATTCGAGCCCACCAATGGAGGGATCAAAGGAAATATGCAGCTGTACAACACGGACAAGTCTGTTTCGCAGCCTATCGAAGGTTATGTAGCTGACTTCTCATCTTTGACACTTGGAAACAATATGAACCCATCGAATCTGGTTTGTTTCTCCTCCAAAACTGAAGCCGGAGGAAAGTTACACATCATTGAAGTTAGAAGCCCCGCCTCCGGAAACAGCCCGTTTCCGAAAAAGAGTGTTGATGTCCCGTATGCTCCCGATGCCGTTGGAGACTTCCCGGTAGCGATCCAGGTTAGTAATTCATTTATCTTTTCTACGGATCATCTATTTTATTTTAAAGATTTCTTCGGAGCAAGCAGTTATCTATTTGGTGACTAAGTGTGGTTATTTGCATTTGTTTGATGTTGAGTCAGGAGCGCGCATCTTCTCGCAAAGAATCACTACCGAAACTATATTCATTTCATGTTCATATTCATCTGGAGGACTGATGGGGATCAATAAGAAAGGACAAGTCCTTTCGGTTTCTCTCGACGAAAACACCGCGGTTCCATACATTTCTAACCAAATGCAAAATCCGGATCTGGCTTTGAAGTTAGCTACGCGATGCAATTTCTCTGGTAGTTTCGAGATACCAATTGTCAAGTGAAAATTATTTTAGGTGCCGAGGATTTGGTTGTTCGCAACTTCAACTTGCTTTTCAACAATGGCCAATACAAGGAAGCGGCCATGCTTGCTGCATCAGCCCCTAATGGAGTTCTTCGTACTCCCGAAACCATTCAAAAGTTTCAGCAATGTGCCCCGGGAGTTTCTGGACCATCTCCTCTTCTCCAATACTTTAGTGTTTTGTTGGAAAAGACAACATTGAACAAATACGAAACTTTGGAACTGTGTCGCCCGGTTATTTTACAAGGACGGAAAGAACTGATCTCCAAGTGGTTGAGTGAACAGAAGTTGGAGTGTTGCGAAGAGCTGGGAGATCTCCTGAAGCCACATGATACACAAATTGCTCTCTCGGTCTACCTTCGTGGAAACGTCCCTTTCAAAGTTGTTCAGATATTTGCGGAGACGAACCAATTTGACAAGATAATTCTTTACGCTAAACGAACTGGATATCAACCTGACTATCTCTACTATCTCCGTCAAGTCATTCGCAGCAATGACAGCGATGGTGCTGTCAAGTTTGCAAAATTGCTCAGGGAGGGTGATGAACCTCTCGCCGACCTGAACAACGTACAGATATCATTTCGATCAGAATCAAGATAAACGTTGAGTTTTTCAGATCGTGGATTGTTTCGCTGAGCATAGAGCTGTCCAACCATGCACTATCTTCTTGCTAGATGAATTGAAAAACGACAAACCGGAAGACGGCCCTCTCCAAACAAGAATAATCGAAATGAACTTGTTGTCCGCCCCGGCTGTGGCAGATGCCATTCTGGCTAACAACCAATTCACTCACTATGACCGTTCTGCTATCGGACAACTCTGCGAGAAGGTCGGATTGCTGCAAAGAGCACTGGAACATTTCACGGATCTGTACGACATTAAGAGAACTATTGTTCATACACAACTGCTTGGAGCTGATGTTAGTTTCCTTATAGGCGATATGTTTATAGTTATAGTTACAGTGGCTTATGAACTACTTTGGAAAATTGTCCGTGGAAGATTCACTAGAGTGTCTCAAAGCTATGCTGACTCAGAACACCCGTCAGAATCTCCAGTTTGCCGTGCAGATAGCCTCAAAGTACCATGAACAACTGGGAATCACGAAGATTGTCGAAATTTTCGAGTCTCTGAAGTTGAACGAAGGACTTTTCTATTTTCTTGGTTCCACGATTAACTTCAGCCAAGATTCCGAAATTCACTTCAAATACATTGTGGTAAGTTCAATTCAGAAAAAAGTGATTCAAGATTGACCATGTTTGCAGGCTGCGACAAAGACCGGGCAGTTAAAGGAAGTCGAAAGGATTTGCCGTGAATCTCAGTATTACGATGGAGAGCGTGTGAAGAACTTTTTGAAAGAAGCTAAGCTCAGTGACCAGTTGCCGTTGATAATTGTTTGTGATCGCCACAATATGGTTCATGATTTGATTCTCTACCTGTACAAAAACCAAATGCAAACCTACATTGAAGTGTTCCTTCAGAAGGTAAATTGACATTTCCTCATAGCTACCGCAATCTCTTGTTGCAGGTCAATCCATCTCGGCTTCCTATTGTCGTTGGTGCTCTTCTTGATGTTGATTGCAGCGAAGAGGCGATCAAGCAACTTGTCATCAACATTCGTGGAAAGTTCGAAATTGATGAGCTGGTTATGGAAGTTGAAAAACGAAATCGTTTGAAGCTGCTTAACAACTGGTTAGAAACGAGAATCCAAGATGGAGCTACGGATCAGCCGACACACAACGCGATTGCCAAAATCTACATTGACTCCACGAATAATCCGGAAAGATTCCTTCGTGATAACCCATACTACGACAGCAAGACAATCGGGAAGTATTGTGAAAAGAGAGACCCACATTATGCATTCCTTGCCTACGAAAGAGGACAATGTGATTTGGAATTGATCAACGTTTGCAATGAGAATGCTTTGTACAAAAATCTGGCCAGATATTTGGTGAAAAGAAGATCTTCGGAGCTTTGGCAACAAGTGCTTGCACCAGAAAACGGGCAGAGACGGCAACTGATTGACCAAGTTGTGCAAACTGCGTTGTCGGAAACTCAGGATCCGGAAGACATTTCAGCTACGGTGAAAGCATTCATGATCGCTGAGTTGCCGACCGAGCTCATCGAACTGTTGGAAAAGATTGTGCTTGATAACTGTTCGTTCTCGGAGCATCGCAATCTTCAAAATTTGCTTATTCTGACGGCGATCAAGGTAATCTGAGGTTTCTTAGTTCTGATTTCAAGAAACGTTTATAGGCGGATAGCAAACGTGTCATAGAGTATGTGCAAAAGTTGGATAACTACGATGCTCCTGATATTGCGAGCATTGCGATCAGTTCCGGACTTTACGAAGAAGCGTTCACCATCTACAAGAAGTTCGGAGTCAACTCTAGTGCGGCCAATGTGCTAATTGAACACATCGATAGCTTGGATCGTGCATTTGAATTCGCCGAGAAGTGCTCGTCAAGTGATGTCTGGCTGTTGCTAGGAAAAGCACAGTTGAAGAGAAGTCTTGTGAAGGACGCTGTCGATTCGTTCATTCGTGCTGATGACCATACTCCGTATATGGAAGTAGTCACTAAATGCACAGAAACGGAGAAATGGGAAGACTTGGTTCGATTCTTGCAAATGGCTCGTAAGAAATGTCGTGAGTCTTACATCGAAACGGAACTTGTTTTTGCTCTGGCGAAGACTGGAAGGCTCACTGAGCTGGAGCAATACATTGCTGAGCCGAATCATGCGCAGTTAGGCCAGGTAGATAATAACAGACTTAAAGAAACAACTCATATTTTGCAGGTTGGTGATCGCTGCTTTGACTATGAGATGTTCGAGGCTGCTCGTATTCTGTACACGAACGTTTCCAACTTCGCCAAATTGGCGAATACTCTTGTTCTTCTGGGAGAGTTCCAAGGAGCAGTTGATGCTGCTCGGAAAGCAAACAGCACGGATACATGGAAGAAAGTATGCTTTGCTTGCGTCGAAAACGAGGAGTTCCGATTGGCACAAATTTGCGGACTTCATATTGTGGTTCATGCGGATGAGCTTATTGGTCTTCTCGATTTCTATCAGGATCGTGGACACTTTGACGAACTTATTGGTGAGCGGTAAAATTTGTTGAAAACTAACGTACGTGTTGCAGGACTTCTGGAAGCTGCTCTCGGAATGGAACGCGCGCATATGGGAATGTTCACTGAGCTAGCCATTTTGTACTCGAAGTTCAGAACTGACAAATTGAAAGAATACTTGGATATGTTCTGGAGCCGGTTGAATATCCCCAAAGTTCTTCGAGCTGCTGAACAAGCACATCTCTGGGCGGAGCTTGTCTTCTTGTACGACAAGTATGAGGAGTTTGACAACGCCATTCAAACCATGATGAATCATCCTACGGAGGCTTGGAAAGAACAACATTTCAAAGAAATCATTGCGAGAGTCATGAACACAGAAATGCATTTCAAAGCGATGCAGTTCTACTTGGACTTTAAGCCTCTCCTCCTGAACGACTTGCTCTGCGTTATGATTCCTCGTTTGGATCACACGCGCGCAGTCTTCTTCTTCAAGAAAAGTAAGACATTTTTACAAGTTTTGAAAAACAAATTGTTTGTTTAGTTGGTCAAGTTCCTCTGGTCAAACCCTACTTGTTGCTTGTTCAAAATCTCAATAACAAGGCTGTCAATGAGGTCTTGAATCAATTGCTTGTCGAAGAGGAAGACTATAACGCTCTTCGTACTTCCATCAAAAACCATGAAAACTTCGACGCCATCGGTCTTGCTCAGCAACTCAAGTCCCACAATCTTGTTGAGTTCCGTAGAATCAGCTCATATTTGTTCAAGGAGAACAACCGATGGAAGCAGTCGATCGACTTGTGCAAAGCGGATGAGATGTATCAAGATGCGATGGAATACGCAGCTGAATCCCGCGATGGAGTGATTGTTGAGGAGTTGATGGAGTTTTTCCTCGATAAGAAACTCCATTCGCACTTTTCGGCAGTTCTTTGCTATTGCTATGAGCTAGTGCGTCCGGATGTGATTATGGAGTTGGCTTGGAAGCACAAGATCATGGATTACGTTATGCCGTACATGATCCAGGTTATGAGAGACACACAAGATCGTCTAGACAAACTCGAAAAAACTAACGAAGAGAAAGAGGCCGAGCGCGATGTGGAAGAACGCCACAGATTGACTGGTGAGTTGTATTATTTAGGCACCACTTGGAATTCGTTTTATTTTCAGTTGAGCCACAGCTGATGCTGACTTATGGAGGTCCAGGAGCAATGGGATATGCATATGGCGGTATGCCTTCTGGTCTTCAGGCGAATAGCTCATCTGGATTCATGTAATCCCACTCCACCCAATTCGAATTGATTTTTTTCTAACAAATAATATTGATAGCTGATCGTTATTGTATTGCATCCATGGAAGTTATAGTTTTATCCCACACACTGTTTATAAATACACTTTATACTTCATCTGGTGTTCTTACGTTATCTTTCCGTCGTTCGAGTTCCCAATTATCTTTTATTAGTCTGCGTATGCAAGTTAATGTAATTTTTCAGGTCAAATCAAAAATGGCGTCATTTAACATGGTGAGTACCTTGTCCATTCTATGTGTTGCGTCGCACTTTGTCGCTGTGTGCGCATAGGATAAGGCAATCTCGCTCTATTGAACAACGGCGGGAACGTATTGAATACAAATTTTCTTGCCGCATCTCATTCTCTTGATTCGAGTATTTAGTTAATTCAAATTATTTTTCAGGCGGACATCACTATGTCAACGAAAAAGAAAGTATCCGAAGCAACTTCTCATCTCCGTGTCGCGGTTCGTGTCAGGTTGGTTGTCTCCATTTTTAGTTCCTACTCAACTCTCATTTTTAGGCCCATGAACGTTTCGGAGCGAAATGAGAAATGCAGCAACATTGTCAAGGCCGAGAAATCGAAAATGATGGTGAATTTGAAAGGGAAACCTTTCGGACCATTTTTCCGTGTCTATGATTCTGACACAACGCAAGCGGACATCTACGAGGATCTTGTGTCGTCGCAGATCAAGAAGGTGATAGCTGGATTCAACTGCACGGTTTTCGCGTGAGTAGTCAATTGTAAACTGTTTTCTATTTTCATACTCATTCCAGGTACGGACAGACTGGAACTGGAAAGACATTCACAATGGAAGGAGGACGGACCGATGTGAAAAGCTCTCACGACGATCCGACTACTGGAATCATTCCACGTGCTGTTGAGGACATTTTCGAACAATTGGAGTCTTCTGGCTGCGAGGAATACTCTCTCAGAGTCAGCTATGTGGAATTGTACAATGAGGAGCTGTTCGACTTGCTGGCCTCTGTGGATTCTGATGATCGGGAACGTCTTCGTATTTTCGATGATCCGAACAAGAAGGGAGTCATTGTCTCCGGAGTAGAAGAAGTTCCAGTTCGGAACCGTGCGGACGTTTTCAAGCTTCTGGAGATCGGAGCGGAGAAGAGAAGAACGGCTGCGACACTGATGAACATGCACAGCAGCAGATCCCACAGTTTGTTCATGGTCAATGTCGTTGTCCGTGAGAATACGAACACAGGAGAAGAGTTGGTGAAGCAAGGAAAGCTGAATCTGGTCGATCTCGCTGGATCGGAGAATATTGGCCGATCTGGGGCACAAGGAAACCGAGCCAAAGAAGCTGGATCCATCAATCAGTCCCTGCTAACTCTGGGAAGAGTGATCAGATCTCTGACCACTAATGCTCAACACATTCCCTACAGAGAGTCGAAACTGACAAGACTTCTCCAGGATAGTTTGGGAGGGTCCACAATCACTTCCTTGATTGCAACAATGTCTCCGTCCAGTTCAAACTACGAGGAGAGTCAGAGTACTTTGGAGTACGCCATGCGCGCAGCAAATATCAAGAACAAACCAGTTTGCAACACGAAGGTTTCGAAGAAAACTATTCTCAAGGAGTATTCGGACGAGATCGAAAAGTTGAGAAGAGATTTGCGGGCTGCGCGTGAGAAGAACGGAGTGATCATCAGCGAAGAGTCTCATGAAGAGTTCCAGCGAAACACCGAAAAAGTTCGCGAGCTGGAGCAGCAGTTGGACAATGCTGTCGATCGGATGCGACGATTTGCAGAAGATCTGATGCACATGGATGAACAGTACAAGCATTTGTACGAAAGGAAGGGAGAACTGGAGGATCGTCTTCGGGAACGTTTACGCGAAATGGCAGAGAAAGAGAAGGATCTTGCTGATACGAAGGATGAACTGAGCAAATATATCAATGCTCTCGACAATATGAACTCGATGTTCTTAAACTCCTTTGAACAACTGGAAGTTACGCATCGAGTCGCTGCGGACACGAGTACAGATCTCCGAGCTTATTGGAGAAAAGTGGACGAGATGAAGAGTGCAGACGACATAAACACGGCAACTGTGAAAGAGTTTGTCCAAAAGGTAGTTTTCCTTCATTAGTTTGCCAACAAATCAACCTATTTCCATTTCCAGATGAATAAATTTGTCTCTGAAATGGCAGTGCAAACGAGCTTGATGAGTTCTGTAGTTACCGCTACGACAGACACAATGGTAGCAGCAGTGAAAGGTCCGTGTGAAAACGTGACCACTTTATCAGGAGAAGTTAGATTGAACGCTAACAGTATCTCTTCGCTCACTAATGATTGCTTCAAAGTCGCATCTGAGCTGGAGACGGAGGCTTCGGTCCAGTTGAATGCACTGTCCGGAGAAATTTGTGTTCGTTTGGAAGCAAGTCTTGTAAGTTATTTCGACAAGTTACTCTTCCAGTGGCTCAATTTCAGAAACTTTTCAAAAAACTCTACCTTGACCACTCAAAGAGATCGGAACAGTTGAGTACAGAAATTATGAGCAAGTTGGAAGAAATCAAGCACAGCGTGACTGAGCTCACGGATGACATTCGACCACAGCTCACTGAAATTCGTGGAGCAGTTTGCGAGAGCACGGAGAAGCGTATTGAGCAAGGAAACGCGGTTGTTGACGACGTCAAAACAACTTATTCTGAAATGGCTATGAGCCTGACGGCGATGCTTCTGAAATTTAAGGAGTTATCCGTGCGAGTTGAAGAACAGCACCAACAGTTAGTTTTTTTCCGGCAATTAGACATATCGGTATGATCTTATTTACAGACAAGTGATTCGTGACCAAGAAGCACAAGAGAAAGTTCTCTCTGCCGTGAACGTTGCGGAGACGGTCATACAGTCGCACGAGGATACAATCGCCGAGATATGCGACGTCGATGAACTTCACGAAGATGCAAAGAAAGACTTCGAGTCAATCGATGCCAACTTCGGCAATGGAATAGATGCCGAGTCTGTCGCAACAGTTCAAGACAGAGCAAAGTTGAATGTACGACGTGTTCGCAGTTTTACTTTTATTTTTGTTTTTATTTCAGGATATTGTCACCAGTATGATCGAAAAGACGCAGACAAATAGGACCAATTTGACGAAACAGATAGCAGTAATTGAACAGAACCTTCTGACAAATGGGGAGGATTGCAAAGCAAACAGTGAACTTGTCCTCCAGAAAACTCGGGAAAATGCTCAGCGATTGGTGTGTTATCTAATTGTTGTCAGTATCATCGAAGTCTGTATTTCAGAAAACGAGCATTGATGAGGTGGAAGAAACATCGAGAAATGCAAACGAAAATGCGTCTGCAGCCGTCAAAAATGTATTCCTGAAGCATGTGGATCCTGAAGGTGAAATGACGACTACCGAAAACATTTTTAAACAAGTCTTTTCAGCTTCGGTTCCGGAACGCGTCGAACCAGTATTTCCTCAGAGAAGCGAATTGATTTCGCCGCCTGAGCTTGATGCACTGCTCAGCTCCGCCGAGGAAATGAACGAAAGCGATGCTTCTGAAGAGAATGCCTTGGCCAGAAAGAAAAGACGTGTCACTTCGTTTGTGAAGAGAGATAGTCTGTTGGATACGACCAATGTCTTCATGAGTCCGACAGCAATCTTGAGAAAAAGGGAGCAGACGATCGAAGAGGAAGATATTGAGAATTAATCGGATTGAAATCGTTTTCCTGTAAATAATTCGTATTTTTCACACCGTTCAAGGCCATTTGGCATTGTTCAACATGAAATTAAGTTTATTCATTTTATCCATTAGTTGATTCATCTTAAAAACAAAGCGACAGCTGCAATATTCCATTGGTCAGCGCCACGACAAGGCATGTTGACGGGTGTGATGAGATCGGATCGATCACTGGAAGTGTAAAGTGGAACTTGGATCTGTTCCCCAGTGATTGTCGAAGAAGCTTCGGCAGTCCAGGCAAGGAACAGGGTGGGTGCCTGGGAGTAGGCGGAGCTGGAGACGGTGGTTTCCCGAAGGAACGAATCGAAAGTGGCTCCTTGCAGAATGAGTCCTTGGACCTGGACGCATTGCTTAGCCGGCAACTGGGAAGGGGTCCAGGCGGAAGAGAGAATCAACTGATCCAAGGGAATCTTGAGTTGACGGGAAGTTGTTTGGCGGAGGGCATTCAGGAAGATATTCGGGTAGAAGAGATCGGAGAAATCGATGGGCGAAGAGAGAAGAGACGCAGACTTGGAAGACTCAAACAGTTTCATAGTGCCACGTGTCTTTTTGACGGCGACAGTCAGGAATTCGACAGGATCCGATGGCCCCGCCCATGCTGCATCCCATTCATCTGGAGTCTGCTGGAACACGAGCGACTGAATTGTTTTCTGAGTCGACGGCGCGGCGAGAGAGGGATTCTTGACGGAACGGGCGACTGCTCCGATGCTTCGATGCAGTTGTTTGATGAGGTTCAACGCGTTGATCGTTTCCAGACACAACACTTCGGCAAACGGATCCGCGGATCGAAGTGCTGCGGGCACTTCTCGCTTCGGAAGATCATCCGATTGACACAGCTTCTTCCAGAGAGAAAGGATTTGAGAGACAGTATCTGACGAGTCGGACAGTGCGTTTTTCGAGTCTCCGAGGGCTGAAATAAACGGTATCTGGGTTACTGTAGCTTCAGATTCTTACCGAGTGTTCGAATCGATGAAATTGTCCTATCAGCCTCGACAATCTGCCACGAATACTTGATATTCTCTGGTAATCCGAAAAGAAACGGCTCGTCGACCGCAGGAACCGACTTGGAAATGTGACTGACGTATTCCTGAACATTCATGCTGTTGAGTGTTTGTTTCCCTCCACCCACCTCAATATTCGACGTCGCCGGAATCTCGATTCCCTTCACCAACTGCTGTCCCGGCCGCCCGTTGATCTTCTCATCGCTGAACAACACATTCAAGTAAGATTCCAGAACTTTCGCGTCGAAGTCACTTTCGATTCGGCCGCCATAGATGACAAACTTCAGAATTCCACGAACGAATTCCCAATCGGCTTCTGGAAAATTGATTAGTTTCATCAGCTGAACTTTTCTTCATAATGGCCTACTCGACGCTGTCAATTGTTCCACAAATGCCTTCGCAACCCGGACGTCACTGGCTCCGAATTCGTAGAACTTTGTCCATCCTTGCGGAATGAAAGTCCTTCTCTCCTGGAGAAGTGCGTGGAGCCACGCGAGAACGAATATCGATTGGCAAGTGACAGTGTTCCGCGAAGTTCGATCAATCTGAGTATAGGTGCGGAGCAAGTTGTTTCGGACGCCGGGCGGTGGTTCGAAGGTGATCTTCAGCGACTGTTGGAGCATCATGGACGGGAAACGCGGATCGGCTTCTGTTGTCAGCCACAGACGGAAGTTCTCGTTGGGAGTTGTCAAGGAGAGATGCTGGAATACAGGAAGAATTATACGGTTGCGTGGAATTCGTGTACCTTGAAAATGGAGGGAACCGCAGCGAGCATGAGATGAAGATTGTTCAGACACAACCATTCTCCCTTCGAAGCACATTCTCGGATAGCTTCGTAAGCGGCGACTTCTTGTCCCTGTCCCATGGATATCGAGTGATAAGGAACGCGAAGATTCCTAGCCAACTCGTCGAGTTCTTGAGACGGATCAGCGCCGTCGGCGAGGATGAAAAGGATGGGTTCGCTTGCTTCGCTGTCCTCGAAGATGTGTTTCAACTCGAATGCAGGAGGATTTATGGATGGGATATCTGAATAATCAGTCATTGAAACTACTGTAACTACGGCAAGGGACTCACTCAACGTCTTCAGCACAAAGTCCATCAGACAGTTGTACAATCTCTCCGGTTTCGCTGCCTGGATGAACAGTACTTTCTGGAAGTGCGTCAACTTGATTTCCACATTCTTCGGGAACGAAGTCTCGCATTGAAGAGTCTTCGAAAACTCGTTCCACGTGGCATCGTCTTGAATTTGGAAATTGTTGAATAAACTCGGCAGATGAGTTCGGATCCGAGCCAAAGCTGGAAGACGTTCCGGAGAAAGCCACGATATTCGGATGCCACTTGGATCAGTGGACTCGTCGACAAGGGCTCCGGTGAACAGTTCCCATTCCTTCTGCTGGAACATCTTGGGCATCGTTGCATTGATGAAGGCGACTGCGAACATCAGACGGTCTTGACGGAAGATTCCTCTGGAAATGTGGTAGAAGACAGTGAGTTGGATCTGACGAGCAAGGGTTTCGACACGGGTTGAGGTCTTGTCCTGAAAGAAATATGAGCAGCAGTTCGGACAAAGGACAGCTCATTTACCTTGCAAGTCTTGATGGTCTTTTCAAACAATCTCATAATCGTGTTCACACTGTAGTTGTACATTGGATTGTAGTGTTGGAGAGTGGAGAATGAGAAGAAGAGACTCGAAGTGAACAGACTCAACGGCACGTAGATCTCCTTCTGTGCTGTCAACTCCTTGTGCAACTTCTCGCTTTCCTCGATACTTTTGCTGATGATCTCAGCGCTTTCCTTCGATTTATTCAACGAATCAAGCAGCGCAGTGTTCTCCAGAAGATTTCCTTGCGATGAAGCGAGTTGTTGAAGTAGAAGCTGTTCGAGTCCTTCCAACTCCAACTTCTTGAGTTCAGCATCTCTAAGCAGAGCACTGGATCGTTCCTCGAGTTCCGGTTTCTCCAGATGAATGGCCACGTCGAGAAGTTGAGCGGATAAAGCGCTGATAGTGGTAGTGAAGTTGACAATGTTCAGTTGGGTCGAAGCATTCGGACGGATGGCTACTTTGGCATCTCGGGTGCAGATGAAGATTCGGAAATCTGGATTGAAGTCGATCTGCTTTCCACCGAAACTGATCACTTGTCTGGGCCCTTGAGAAGATAAATCTCTCCTGAGAATCGGAATCAGAGCAGAATCAAACTCGACGACATCATCAATGATGATAGTTTTTCCGAATCGAATCGCCAACTCAATCTGAGTCATCAAATCCGGTTGAGCCGCTTTGAAAGTCTCCGATTTGTCGAGAAACTTGCTGAGGAATGCGGAAACTTGGCCGGAAGGGTCTATGATGAGCGGAACATGAATGCTGTTGAACATGATCATTCCGTTTTCCAGAGAGAGCTGATCGGCCGGAAGACCTTTTGTCTTCCAGTTTAACTGAAATCAGTTTGAGAAGTTGAAAAATGAAAACTAGATAAATGATGAGAAGAAAGAACCTGTTCAGTCTCGAGAGAAGCGAACGAAAGAGGCTTGAAGTTGGGCATATTGAACATCTTGCACATTGCCTTCAGAAGCGACTTTCTGTCTTTCTCACTGCATCCTCCCAAATAAGTCACGAATGCGGAGGTGACCAGAGAACACAGTTCCATCTGAAATCCAGTTTCCCAATCTCCAGCATAGTCTGTTATTTTTTATTTACCTTCGATTGCTCCTCTCCAAGTGTCTCAATCTGAACTTTCCAACGCTCAAACTCCCCGGAAAGACTCTCCACAAGAGTTCCAGCAATCCTGATGGTTTCCTACAATTTCTCTCTTCCCAAATGCCTTCCAACCCCCTAGAATACCTGTTCCCTATCCAAATCCACTTTGATCTGCGTCGCCTCTTTCATCAAAACCTCGAACTTTCTCTTCAACTCCCCGACGACTTCATCCACACTTCTCAGTCCCTTTGACAGATTTTCCATTTGTTTTTCAGCTTTTTTCAAGTTCCTGAACCTTGCGTCTGTTTCCCCTTTCTCTTCTACTTTCCTCACTTGACAAGTTTGTTCTTCTCTCCCTCCAAAGGCGCAATCTTTTCCAGAATCTTCGAGTATTCCAAGTTTGCTTTGACCCAAGCGGCAAGCGGTGCAGCTGCAGCTGATGCTCGTTTCGCATTCTGAAATTCAATTTACAGTAAGGAATCCACACAGTTATCAAAAACAGAATCATCACTCACGGCTTCTTCAAATGAGTTTGACTTCTGTTTCACCAACGCCGTCACCTTCTTGTGGATGTCGTTGGTAATCCGATTCGCGTCAAAGTTCATAATGTCGTCCTTCACCCCACTCTTGGACAGGAATCTGGAATTTCTCATTTTCCCCTACTTTCTCCTTGTTCTTTTCTCACTTCCTCATCGCTTCCCACGACGTGTCCAGAATCCCCATGAACAGCAAAACGGCCTGAAGGATATCCCGAACAGCTTCCGGAGGAGCTCGTAAACTGCGAATCTCACTCAGCGATTCTGATTTTATCGATCCGACGGCTCTCCGTGCTTCCTAAATATTCAAATTCTTTCTTCTATCTCCTCAAACGTGTCCTCACATCAATCAGCGGCTGCACTTCCTTCAACTGCGCATCAATCTTTGCTTTCTGCTCCTCGATCCGCACATTTTCCTTCTCTGTCTCCGCCTTCAACTGCTCCATTGACACCTTCTGGTCTTCTGCTCCCTGAACCAAATATCTCCTGAATCTCTATCCGAGAAGTGTCTCTTACACTCATACTCTCCGTGATTGCCTTCAATGCTTCGTCTGCTTCCGCCTGTTTCTCCGCCAGCAACTTGCTCTTCTTGCCCGCTTTCTTCTGCATTTTCGCGACCTCTTCTCGAGCTTCGTTCAGTTTCGAGACACCTCCCTGAGAAATGGAAGATGTTCAGGAATATCTGATGTTCCTCTCCGATTCTCACCTTCAATCTGTCCAATCTGACGGAAAGTGTCGATCGCTTATAAGCCAGCAACTGCGAACAATTTTCGATGAATTGCCGGTATTTCACAGGTTGCACTGACAGATTCTCCGGCAGATTCACCAACACGTCATTGAATCCGGAAAGGATCGCATCGCTTGTCGAGACTCCTTTCTCGTCCAGAATGATCTTTGGCATCTCTTTCAGACTCTTCTGATCCAATCTATCAGCAAAGATAATGTTACAATGCTTCAGAATCGCCGGGTTTTCCGAAATATTCACTTTGAAATCATCCGATTCGACTTCGAGAATGAGAGCGACGTGTACGAGACTTCTGATTCCTAAAGAAAACGTTGAAGTTGAAGAAACTACATTCCCACTCACTGTGCGCCAGGAACTGTTGAAGAGCCCCTGTGAATGCTGCTTGGCTGGCTGATTCCGACACAAGAGCCACCAATCCGTCGAGTTCTTGCTGAGTGAAGAGCCCTGGGACATTGCCACTTGCGAGCAGAGAGTTGATTGCTTGAAGGAAGACGTTCTTCCGGACTTGGTGGTCCTCGAGAATCAGAACGACGTGTTCTTGATTGGTGACAGCGTAAGTTAAAGCCTGTAAAGTATCTGTCAAACATATGAACTATTACAGAATGTCTTACATTCTTTAGCTCATTATCAAACTGTTTCGGTGAGAAATTCGAAGTGACCGTGGGCGAGAAAACGGTCATATTGTGCATGTGAGCGATGAGACGGACAGCGTCCCTCCGGCCGAATCCAGTTCTTCCGGGGAGGAAGAGATGGCCAGCTGGAGTGGTGAGGACTCTGTCGACGCAGGCGCAGAATGAAGCGAGTTGACTGGTGAGGGGCGAATTGAAATTGGCCACTTCGAATGCTAAAACGAGATGGCTTTCACATGAAGAAGTCATGTTTAATTACCGAATCTGTTAATGGATTTGGAGAGAAGTTGATTGAAATCAGACATGTTGATCGGGGTGAGCGGGAGGCCCGTGTTGCTCTCCCCGGGCACCAATGATCCCGTTGTCACGTAGACCTTTTCTGAAACATTTACAATTTTGAACACCCCTAATCTTTGTTTCTTTCAATTACCATTTGCTTGTGAAATAGCAAATATGCTTCGGAGGATCTCTTCAAATTTCATTTTGTCATTCTCAGTTGGAAGTCGATCTTCAAAAATGCGTTTCGCTTCGAAACAAATCGCAGCGTCCATTCTGCCGGCATCCAGTTCGTGGCGAAGAAGAGAAACTACCCAACTGGTGAGGTCTCGAGGGGAAAATGAGAAGACAATGTTGTCCGAGGAACGGAAGTTGGACTGAACTTTGTGGAAGACATCTACCATCCGACTGGCAACAACTTCCGAGTTCCGCTCTCCGGCCTCTTCGAGAATCGGACTGAGATAGGTTCGGTAGATGGAAGTGAGCTGCGAGGTGTCCGTATTGTTGAGACTGACACATCGAAGAAGAGAGAAGAGACGGCTGGAGATGGTGGAGGAACCGTCGCCAAGTGGGTTCATGGATCCGACGAATTGAATGTTTTCAATGGAAACCCACTCGAGATTGTGATCGAAGAATCCTTGGTAAGTCAAAAGTTGTTGGAGGAGAGCCAGCAATTCGTTGGTTCCGTACTGAAACAAGATGTGTTCTACGGATCAACAATGGCAATGCTTACCTTGTCAGGCGCCGGCAAGTTGATACTTTTCAGGAAAAGAATCATATTCGGCCGATCTTTCGGTCTCCATACTCTGCCAGTCGGATTGCTCGCTTGAACACAGTTCTGCTGAATCAGCTGAAGCAAGTGGGCGGAGCTCGACTGAGCAGAACAGTAGAGAGTCGCCAGCTGACTCTCACTGTCATTCTGGAAGCAGTGCTTCAGAAGTTGTTGCTTTCCACAGCCACTTGTTCCTGTTATCACAAAGCTTTCTCGGTTTTCTGGGCGGAGCCAGGAACCAATCTGAATAAACAATTTATCAACCATATTCTAGTTCTGAACCTACTATGTCAGCATAACGTTGAGCATCAGCTGTCTGCACAAACGGTCTCAAGTCTTCTCGCTCCACTTCTTCCTTTGTAACCGACTGGGACACGTCATCAGTATATGTCATAATTCCATCAATCCGTTCGTCATAACACACATTCATCGGGTCGGCAATAGTCATTCCATGGAAAGCAACAGCTTTCGCGAAATCGATTCGTTTCTCTGATAGAACATAAGGAAGGAATCCGTTGTAGAGCAGCACACAGAAGTGCGTTTTCGACTTGCTCGCCTTCAAATGGGTCAGACCGTTCCGCAGAAGAGCAAAGTTGGTGATCCCGGGAATCTGATGAGTCTTGACCCATTTGTAGCTCCTCCAGAAGTAATCTTCAATCCAAGAAGCCATATCTGCATGCAGATCTTCCGAGTTTTTAGTCATCCAACTGGCTACAATGTCCTTGGGAGTCACGTCTTCCTCACTGAAATTGTAGACTTCATAAGACTATAAGAATCAACTTTTTACCTGATGTAGATCATTCCCATCCGGGATACTGTAGCTGGAGATGCAAACTGAAGAGAGTCCGTTTCAAAGAGGAAGTTGACATTGGATCCGAACTGAATTCTCTCTCCAGATGGCATTGTTAGCTGAAACGCGACACATATTCCGAACAGCTGGATTGATAACTCACAAGTCTGTTATCATCGAGCACCGAGTTCAACGCTTCCACCCATTCCGGATCGATATCTCCATCACACACGATCCAATGATGGACAGAAGTGTCCTTGGTAACTTCCCTCGCTGCCATTGTAATTATTCCATCCGACCATTCGCGAGTATCCATATCCATGTTTCCGAGAAGTTTGTTGCGATTCACAGCCTTCGGATTAAACTGTGTCACTCGCAACGATGTCTTCGATAAGACCAATGCTCTCTGAAGCACTTTCCAGATGGTCGACTTTCCACTTCCCGCCGCTCCGACCACCACTACTCCGATTCGTTGTCTCATCTGCTCGTACAACTGGAATACCTTCTCCAGTTGCTTCTCTGCCAATTTGATTCCCATCTCCTTCGCCGCAACCTCCAACGGCTCCACGAGCTCTTGGAATTTGGTCATTTCCTTCGTGGCGTTGGCGAATATGTCGTCGATCAGCGAGTTGAATCTCTCCGAATCAGAGAACGTCAACTTCGATAAAGTGTTCAGGAGAAGTGCTTGCACCACCAAATCAGTTTCTCCCTTCTTCGGCTGTGCTCTCCGAAGAGCGCCGCATCCACCGAGCACCACTTTCAGAGCTCGCAGTCCCCAATCGTAGTGTTGTTGCTTGGAGAGCATCTGTCGACTGAGCTGGAACACCGAAACGATCTTGCGTGCCAGTGCCGTCGCATCGACGAATCCCTCGGAATAGAGAATTGTGGAAGCGATGAGTTCATTGTCCGGACGGCCCATGACCACGGCGCGGAACAGCTGCTTCAAGTTGTCCGGCATTTTTTGACGTCCTCCATACCCCTTTCCGGCTGGATTCAAAGTCACGAAAATAGCACTATTGGGGTTCACTTGCACAGTTTTTCCACCAAAAGTACACGAGCCAGCGCGCGATTTTATGGCTCCTTGAATGGTCTGGATCTGCATGGAAACAGCGGAAAGCACAGTCTGAAAAAGAAGATTGCTGTGTTGAGAAAACAAAAGAACAAGCTGACCGAATCCAATCTGTTGAACTCGTCGAAACATCCCCACGCGCCACATTCCACAATTCCCGTGAAGATCCTGCCCATCGACTGCACATCGATTCCCTCGTCACAGTTGAAAACGAGCACTTGTCTGCCCATCAGAGCTGAGAGAGCCTTCACCGATTCTGTCTTTCCAGTGCCTGCCGGTCCATATGGATTGCCTCCGAGGCCCATGTACATTGCTGAAAACATTCTAGATGTTGCTCGAGTCATCAACAGAAAATTACCTTGCGTCAGCGTCAAATAGCACTTGTCTGTCAGCGGAGTATGCACCAGTTTCGCATAGTTTCCTTGATACTCATAGGTGTATTCGAACTCGCTGGACACTTGCCGCAGCACCACACCACCGTTCACCAGATAGAATCTCAGTTGGCGTTGCCACGTCCAACAGGAAGTCGAAGTCGCTTTGTTGGCGACAAGTTGATCGACGACGTCAATGTGATGAATCAAGTCGAGAATCAACGACTTCAGTTTCAGATCCGACACTTTATCCTCGACTTTCATGTTGGTATACGTCTTCAGTTTCTCCAGAAGTTGATTTTTGAAAGAGTTCAAGTCTCCACCGAGAGCTTTCTCTATGGATGCGGTGAATTTAACTTCTTCAGCAAGACAAAGGATCTGTGAAGGATACTTTCCCAAAGAAGGCTGTGGATCTGAAACTGCCTGCGCCGACTGTTCCTTCAAAGTTCTTCTCATCTCATCGGACAACTGCTGCAGCCACGTCTCGACTTGCGGAACAACTCGCACCGCTTTCGACATGGTGACAGTCTCTCCTTCAGCAGAAACAATAGAGACGATAGTCTCGCCAGTGGAGGAGAAAACGACTCGATTGATTCCTTGGAATAACTTTTTCATGTGCGATTGGATCACTTGTGGATTGGTCGATTGGCCAAGGATCTCCAGAAGATCATCGTCTCCGATGAAGTAGAATCGGGGGAATGCCGTTCTCTTTTGCTCCAAGAACTGATTGAGTGCCTTTTGACATCTGTTCAGCTGATCGACAATCTGTTCCAGAGACTTTTTCAGAGATTGACGACTGCAAAGAGAAACGAGGCGAGCATCTTTGGAAACATCTGAAAATCCATTGATGATTAAAATGATCTATTTGTCTCACCATTCAAAATTGCTCTGTATTCCGAATCCACTCTCGAAAACCGAGATGCTTCTGAAGGCAATGCACCTCTTCCGAATATCGGTTCCAGATAGATCCATTTCCTCTGAATCTCATTCATCTGCGCCAGAAACACATCGAGATCGGCGAGTCTGGTCTCCCAAACGGCAGTTTTGTCAGTGAATTGAGAGTAGTACGGAGAGGATTTCAAAGATTGGAGTAGGGCTTGACTGTCTTTCAGCTGGAAATTGATAAGATCTATAGAAGCAGTCCCTCCCTATATTACCGAGTTTATGGATTCCTTCCACTCCTTGATAATCTTCAGATTCTGTCCATTCGAGTGTTTGTAGTCTGCCAAAGTGAATTCCGTTTGTGCCGCCCATAGAGTCAATTCCTGAATGGCATCCCGGATGGCAACTTCTCCCTGGGCCCTCGAATTCAGCTGTTTCAACTGATCCACATTATCGATTATTCCTTTCGAAACAGACAACAGGTCAGCGAATTTCAACTTTTCGATTGTAGTTCCTCTGGAAAATTGGAAATCTGCTCTAAGAAACCCTGCCAGACAGAACATACCTAGGGAGTCCTAGAAACCGAAACATCTCATGCCAATGATCTGCACTGAGAACGTCTCCCCGACAGAACTTCAGTGCACTGCTGACTTCCTTGAAGTGCTCCACATCCTTCATCAACCTGACACTCATATGAGTCTGCGTGGATCCCTTCAACTTCTCCATCCACTTCTGCAAGAACTCATCGAATAGATACGTCTTGCTCCGGAACACGATCCATTCTTCTTGCGACATCTCATCCAGTTCATTGTTGAACATCTCGTAGATCAGCCAGTTGTCTTCGAATTGCTTGATATCCTCGTCGATTGTGTCAATTATGTCCAGCTTCGGAGGTTCCAGTCCGAATTGTCCGCACTCTTTCCTGCAAAACTTACAGTTTCTGGTCCTCCTCTCTCTCTTTCTCGTCACTCACTCTATCTTCTCCCTCCCGTCACTCAGCTGTTGCCACTGATCTCTCTTCTCTTTGATAAACTGAATCGCCTTCAACATCTCCTCCCGATCTCCTTGCAATGCCTCACTCCGTGGCTTGAACTGATCCCATCTCGCCTTCAGCTTCTCCGCTTCATCTTTGATTCCCCTCACATTCGTCTCCACATTGCTCTTCAACACTTCCACCTGATCCTTGATCATCGCCTGATGTCCATGCAACATCAACTCGAAGTTGTCCCAAGTCTGCTCCAAGTTGTCGATCTGCTCCATTCCGGTTCCCGCCACAGACCTGAGCAGTGTCAACTGTTCCTCCATCACCTTCCATTCTTGTTTCAATTGCTGATTGTTCGCTGCGAAGACGACATGTTTCGCATTGGCCTCTGCGATTTCGTCGATGGATTGAGGGACAAGTTTGAGAACATCGATCGCTTGATTCAGGAATGTGCTGATTGACTGCGTGGTGGTAGTAATCGAGTGGCTGTATTCAAATTGAAGTATATTATTTCGTTTCTCATGAATTTCTTACCGTAAAGTCCATGTCAATGTATCATAAAGCCTCTGAATCGCATCCTCAATTGCCGCCTTGACTCCAGCAGTGCTCACCAAAATGCACTCGAACTTCAGCTCACTGAAACAGAACAGAATACTTTTTCTGAAACTTCAGAATCATCCAATCTTACTGTGGCAATCTCTCCGCTTCTCTCGCTTTCGCCTTCAAAATCTTAAACTGATTCTCCCAATCTGCCGCCGTTTTCAGGTGCTCTTCGATCAGTTCTTCCAGGTCAACTTGAGAGATTACCAGCCAATCCTAGAAAGATTTCCCTTTCCCTGTTTAGAAAAAGTTTTCAATTTCCCGATGATTACCACAAAAACTTGATCGCAGGTGGCGACTTTCTCCATGAGTTGCTCGGCCTTGTCGTAGATCTTCGGCAGCAATTGCATACTTCTCTCGATCATTTGAGAGAAGAACTTGGTCGCGTCTTCCTCTTGAACCCCGCGGAACTTCTCGGGGGTTCGAAGAAACTTGGAGAGCTCTTTGTAGTATCTGGCTCGAATCTCTTCGATCGTTGGTCTCAGCTGGATTTTTTGATCGCTGAAAGTTTCAGGCCATGGCTATTTTCAATTTTTGTTCCTTACGCAAAGACCAAGCTGACGGGAATCACTTCCAATTGAGACTGGATACTTTCAATTCCCCATTCATACTGCACCAGAAGCGCCTGGAAACAAATCAATATATTCAAGGACCTCAAAGTCTGCTAGCAGTCTCGTACCTTGTACAGTTGGAAGTCCCAATGAATCAGCCACGGCTTCATGTTCTTCTTGGAGGCTCCATGCACCAATTCCTCTTCCTTGACCTTCGTTCGGATCTTCATCACAATGTCCTTCCACTCGTTCATCTGCTTCACCACATTCAAATCCATCAGCTTCTCCACCATCTCAATCAGTTCCATATGCACATTTCGAAGTCTCCGATTCCGATTTGACAACTTCTGTTCAGCATTCTGCAGCTGGACAATGAACTCTTCCAGCTGTTTCGGATCGTTCCAAGTCACTTTCGACGCACTGTTCGATCCGTCCTTTCTCGGAATCACCAACTTGTCGAATGCGATCGCTTCTTCCAGCATCAATGCTTGTTGCGAGGGAATCATCTGCTGGTCGATGGTGTTGTAGAAGTGTGCAATCTGTTTCAATATCACTCCGTATCGATAATACTTCTCTCCGTTGTTCGCACAAGAGAGAATCTTCGACGGAATGTTGAATCCGAGACTGCTCAACTGCCGCACTTCCTTCAAAAGTTTCAGCAGTCTATCCGAGTAATTCACATTCAATTCCTTGTTCGCCTTCTCCAAATACATAATCTTTCCAGTTGTCTCCAAGTTTATCGTCTCGTTCTTGTTGTCGATGAGTCCCACAGTTTCCCTGCTCCAGTCATCGAAACATTCCTTCTCGGCATACTGTAGTTTCTCGATAAACTCATCGAGTTTCGAGGCGAAGGTACTGTAGCTCGAGATGTCATTCAGCATGTTTTTGCTCAAAGATCGGATGCTTTCCATCTGAAAAAAAGCAGAAGTTGAGGAAAGGGAAATGCGGTCTACCTGACTGGTTTGCTGTCGGATCCACACAATTCGGGCAGCAACTTCTGTGAGAAACTGGTAGTTCTTTGCGTCGACTTGCAGCGATTTCTCATTGAATTCCTGATTCTTTGTGGCCAACATCGAGACTAGTCGGGTCAGAAACATTTCTCGTTCGTGTTGCAGCTTTTCTTTGATGTTTGCTCGGCAGAGAAAACTTTTCAGTTTTTCCAAACTCAACACGATCTGAAAGTCAGTTACGGAAACCTGAGAGTTGCTGTGAAAATTGAGGACTCACACTCTGAGAGTCTCCAGAAGTCGGTGCCAGTCTCTGCTTCAAAATGGGCAGTGTCCTGTCGATGGTTCCCTCGATCGCCCGCTCGGCTGCCAGCAATCTCGACTTCCAGTTCGGTTCCGTAAACGGATTATATGCCAACGGAGCCATTCCCCTCATCGCCGTCTCTATCGTCTTGCCCGTTTCCTCTCGAACTCCTCTCTCCTGCAACAGATCTTCCAACTGTCCTCCCAACGATTTCACCGACAGAATCTCATCGAGTCGATCACGGAATCCGGTGAGGAACTTCATTTCCAAAGCATCTCCTTCCCATGTGTGTTCAACATTTCTCTTCCACGTTTGCGAAGTCAGAAGACGAATGATCAGAAGCATTTGGTCGCAGACATCAATGGCGGCTCGAAGCTGTTCTGAAACTTTATCGTCTCTCCAGACAGCCGAATCGTCGATTTTGAAAGTGATGACTTCGCAGAGATAGGCGGCCCCGTATTCTATCAGCATTCTCATTCTGTTCTGCGGATACGGTGTCGCACAGTTCCACAACTCGTCGCAAGTGTCTTCGAAGCACTCGACGAGTTCCGATAGTTCGTCGATGCTCCTCTCCTCCATCGTTTCCACCAGCTGTTGCAGTTGTTTGAATGCCTCGTTATAGTCACTGGCCGCTTTCCCCGATTGACCTTTCCAGCTGCGAATCTCGTCATGCAATGAACCGCCTGCAAATGAATATCTGATTCTTTTTGAGATATCTGAATGTACCTCCGCCCATTTCCACAGTGGCCAGCAGACTTTCTTCCAGTTCATTGACCGCCGCGATCAACTGCATGTTGTTTCCCTCGGTCAACTCTTTTCCGAATACCTGAACAATTCTTTGACTGGCACTCTAATAAGTATGCACTCTTACATTCTGCACGGACTTGAGAAAGACATGATTCAACGTTCCGTTTGCTGATATCACATTCACCACACTCTTATAGTTGTCGTTGTTCAGAGGAACTGACTGCGTCTTATAGAACACGACTC
The DNA here is from genome assembly GCA_900536345.3 of Caenorhabditis sp. 39 LS-2015. Lineage (NCBI taxonomy): Eukaryota > Metazoa > Nematoda > Chromadorea > Rhabditida > Rhabditidae > Caenorhabditis > Caenorhabditis waitukubuli. The sequence continues at coordinate 27,044 of LR562851.1, forward strand.
GAAGCGCATTCGACGACGGCGCCGCGCTCTTCATCTTGTTCGACAGTTCCAGCTTCTGTTCCGATCTCGAGAACACGAGCAGGTTGGTGTTCGAGTCGAGGAACACTTCCAGTGGCTCCGGATTCTTCAGTTTCTCCTCGACAATGTTCAATCCGAGCAGATAACTGGCCACTCGCAGCACGTAAACCTTGCGTGCATCCCCCTTTTCTGATGACATTCTGACTGCAAGAGAGACGAAAATTGAAAATTGAAATTCGAGAATGTGTTTATTTATGAAGAACGAATCAATCATTTGAACCAAAACGAAATGTTCGTAAAATGAAACGAAGAAATGAGGAGCATATCGAATGGAGCAGCTGCTCTCTTGTCCCGTTGCTCCAATATGTGTCCCGTCGGTTGCCATGGTGCTCTGCATAAACTTCCCGTCGAATGCGCGTCACTCTCGCGGTGTTAATTGGAAATGGAGAGAGAAATGGAAGAGAGGCATGGGATCCGAGAAACCGAGAGAATGTGTTTATAAAGTTTACAAATATAATATTTCAACACAAACAACAGCGACTTTCTTTTCGTTCAGGTTGCCGCTGACCTTGACGACGCAGACGACGTGTGAATTTCATCACGATGCAAAGCCAAAATTCATTACAATCAAAAGTTCCAATGTTTTTAGAACAGCCGCGCACATAACGTGTTTTTGCCTCACCATCTATTCCTATGTCTCTTGCTGTCGACGTTTCCCTCCAATGACTCATACGATATACACACGGTTTTGTATCAATCCGTCAGCAGAGACCGACATATCGACTATCAAAAACTGTTTCTGACTCAAAAAACTGGGAAAATTATCAGTTTTGTTCTACGGTTCGCCGCCAAATTTTGGTAATTTCCACATGAGTGTCAATCAAAAAACTGATTCGGCGCAGAGTTGTTGCAAACGCGCTCCGCCGCATTTCGTGTTTTTTTCGGTGCAAATTATTCTCACAGTCATTTTCCCACAATTTATTAATGAGTCATTCAATTAACCTTGTCCGTTCTTTTCTTTCAAACGTTTTCCATCGATCAAAAGTGTTTCAGAGAACTGAAAAGTCAATGCGGAGCGCCTTCGACAGTCGGGACAGCTAATCACAAACCGCTCGATCGCTCAAAAGATGGCTCAGTTTTGCTCGGAAAACCGGGACATAGCCTGTTATCTCGTCACAAAACATTCGTGGAAGGGCAAGTGAGTCGTTTGGAAACACTTTTACGACTGGGGAAAGGAGCGACGAGCGTCTTTTTATAGGTACAAGCGGGTGTTTTCGATCGGAACGCTAGCCATCACTACTTACAACCCGAACACGTTGGAAATTACAAACCAGTGGCTTTACGAAGATTTTCTGTCTGTGAAACCTTTGAAGAATGCGTCAAATGATTTGAAGCAGGAGGAGTACAAGATTCATGTGAAAAACCGCGGAAAACGAGATGATATGCGTTTCTCGTCCGAATACACAACCGACATTCTCACGCATTGTCTTCAGTTTAGCACCAAGTTTGCGGAGAGGAATTCGGACCCGCTGGTAATACACATTTTATGAGTCTTCGGAACAATAAAGTTGCTTTCAGACGGTAACTGCGTTCAAACAAAGCTGGAGCGATCGTCGCATTCCAGTTACCCTCCGTGCGAATGCTTCATGTCTGGAGCAAATGAACAATCTAGGAGTGGTCGTGCAAAGTTACCCGTACAAAAACATTCGGAGCATCGGGAAAGTCGCCGATTGTCCCGGAGGGTTCGTAGTTGACGTCGGGGAGCACAGAAGACGAGTGAGTTGGAAGTTTGCGAAAAATTGGAAATTGATTCTTGCAGCATATGTTTGCTTCTCCAAACCAGGAAGATTTGGTGAAAGAAATTCGTCGATTGGCTGCTGAAAACATTGGAATTATGGTTCCAATTGCCAAAGAGCAGCTGTCTCTCGAAGATTTTATGCGAACAAGACTAGGACTGTGCAGGTAATCGGTTCTGAAATGTTGTCTAACCAGAAGTTCGATTTCAGTCGAGATGAAGAATTGACGTCGTACACCGAGTTCAAAGTTTCCAAGATCACGCGTCGCAGCGAGAATCCTGTTAGAAGACTACTTTGTCTCAGTGAAACATGCATTATCGAACGGGACATGGCGACCTACTCTGTGATATGCGCGACTCCTCTCAAACATGTAATATTTTTCATATTTTATCTTGAAACAATCTGAAAATTGCAGATTGTATGTCTTGTGAGAAGTGAGAAAGATCCACAACAGTTCATCATAGAGTACGAAAATGGAGATGGCCGTGCCTACGTTGCAGCCGAAAGGTAACGCCTGATTTATTTTATTCTGAAAATCAGATAAATTGTTTCTCAGGGATTTGATTCTGGCTTCACTACTCGACGGGATTCGTGCTTCTGGAAACAACGAAGTATTTGTTTGTGGTCACCGTTTCGAACGGAATCTCAGAATAATTCCGTTCTGGACGAATCTGGATGAGGATAGCGAGTCGCAATGCATGAAACATATGATTGCCCCTCCGCGTTAGTTTGAAAAAAAGGTTCGAAAATGATTTCTGAGTTACAGCTGGTCTCCGACGTTGCGATCTCATCCGAAGATTCAATGCCAACGTTCCCTACTCCGGACTGCGATTCTCCAAGTCTCACGAGGGATTCTTCTCTGAAAACAAAGGAAAAGTGATCGTCAATGCAATCGAAGCTGTTCTTGGAGAGAACTACACGAAAGATGACAAGGAACACAAGTACAAGACGGAGGCGCAGTTGCAATGCCTTCGGAGGCTATTCGCTTCAAAAAGTGGCTTCCAAGCGTTCACTGAAGTCAACGGAGTCAGGGAGAAGTTGGGAAGTTTAGTCGTTCGTGTGCTGTCGTGGAAATCAGAATCTATCGATCATGCCACTGTGGAGGCTCTTTGTGCGCTGATGTATCCGATGCACGATCAGTACGAAATGAGAATCGAGCAACTGAACAAGCAGAGTCTGATGAGCAGCCCGAAATTTGTGGAGAATTTGCTGGATTTGATTGTTACGCATGTCGTGAGTTTTGAAATCCGAATTCTTAGAGATGTATAAACTTCAGGATCGTTCAACCGGCTGGCTTGTGATTGCCTCAATGCTCAACTTCCTCACATTCTCAGTCTGCTCTCCGTATTCTGAGACCACTTCTGGAGACATATTCGATCACATTCTCAAGATGGTTTCTGTTCGTGGTCGCAGCTTCTTCCGTCTATTCCAGTGTCCCAGCATGACCATCGTGAAAGGAGCAGGAATGGTTATGAGAGCGATCATCGAGGAAGCTGATGTGGAAACTTCGAAGTCGATGCAAATGTTGGCTCTCTCCGAAGGCGCCTTCTTGACACACTTGTTCTTGTCTCTTTTGTCTTCTGGAAAGGATTTGAGAGTGATGACGAACAAACAGTTGTCGGGGCATCTGATCAGCCTGTGGATTGCCGATAATCAGCCCGCCAACGATCTTCTTACTCGCACTTTGCCTCGAGGGCTGCTGAACTTCCTGGAGTCTGATGAAAAAGTTCCTGTGTCAGAAAAAGATCTTCTGATTGTCAGAAACAACTTGACGGCAGCCACAAATGAATCGAAACAGAATGCAGTGAAGGAGAAGTTTGATCAGTTCCGAGTGACTGCAGAAGCAAGTTTGGATCGATTTGTACAGCACTGGGACCTTGAACAGAAGCTCAATTTCCTCCCGAAAAGAGTTCTAGATGAGAAGCAGCAGCAGAGACAACAACCAGTTGTGCTCCGGAAACGACGAAATCGTGTCCGTCCCAACGTCAATTGGAAGTTGTTTTCCTACCAATTCGGAAAAGATCATTCTCAGGCGGATCTCATCTGGAACGAAAAGACGAGAGAGGAGTTCCGGCATGCCATGGATACGGAGATGAGAGCTCTTGCGAGTGAGAAGGAACAAGCTCCTACTGGACTCCCGATTGCTTGGAATCACACAGAATTCCAAGTGAGGTCATCTTTCAATAATCGGAAACCGATATTGTTTTCAGGTACGGTACCCATCGCTTATGGAAGAAATCAAGATTGGCGACTACTATCTGAGGCTACTTCTTGTAGAAGCCGATGAGAACGCCACTCCAATTCATAATCCGTAAGGCTATTATTAGTAGAATATGTAAATATCTTTCTTTTTACAGCCTCGAGTTTTTCAACAACGTTTATCATCGATTCCTGCTGTCAACAAAGTCCGAAATGAAGTGTCTATGTCTGCGAGCAATGGCAATTACGTATGCCCGTCACCACATGACGATCGGCTCATTCCAAGATTCCAAATACTTTGTGGAGATGCTCAAAAAGTGCATAAATCCCCTAGAAAGAGATCATTTGGTACTTCTGCTCTCCAAACTTGCCTTAAACAAGGAGAATGTTCGAGAGTTGATAGTGGCGAACATATTGCCGCTGCTCGTGGATCTTTGTGTTCTTGCCCATCTTCATGTACAGCGAGCGAAGGTGCAGAATCAAACAAACGTCATCGAGGCAAGTGCTGAACAAATGGCTGAAGGAGGATCGGAGGAGTGGTACTATCATGACAAGGAAAGCCAGCGAGTCGGGCCTCTCTCGTTTGAGAAGATGAAGACGTTGTATCAAGAGAAGACGGTATTCGAGAAGACGCAAGTTTGGGCAGCTGGAATGGACAAGTGGAGAGATCTGTGTGCTGTTCCACAGTTTCGATGGACAGCTTGCCAGCAGAGGGAACCGGTTAATGATATGAACGGAGCGAAAAGCGCTTTCCAAGCTACTGTAATGAACTTCACTGATCTCACTGTTCTCTGCCTCGATACGATTCTTCAGATGTGCGAGTTCTTCCCATCGAGGTATTTTAGTTTTCTGATGCTTCAGTGCAAATTAAACACATTTTCAGAGATGAACATGATTGTGTAGTCCGCCCGATGCCATCAGTCAAAAAGCAGCTAACGGAACCAGTTCTTCTCTATCAGATCGTGCAGCTGCTACTCACCTATGAGCCACAGATCGTACAACGAGTTGCCTCTCTGCTCTATTTGGTTATGCAGGACAATCCGTTCCTGCCACGACTCTATCTCTCGGGAGTGTTCTACTTCATTCTCATGTACAATGGATCTAATGTTCTCCCAATTGCTCGTTTCCTCCATTACACTCACATGAAGCAAGCCTACCGCTCAACTCTTCCGCATCTGGAGAGCACGAAACAGTCAATTCTCGCCACTTTGCTGCCAGAAGCCGCAACATTCTATCTGGAGCAATACGGACCAGAAAAGTATGCCGAAGTGTTCCTTGGCGAGTTTGACAATCCGGAAATCATCTGGAACACTGCGATGCGTCGTCATCTCATCGAGCGGATAGCCGTTCATGTCGCTGACTTCTCGCACCGCCTGACTTCCAATGTTTGCGCATTATATCAGTTCTGCCCTATTCCGCTCATCGATTATCCGGAATTGACACAAGAACTCTTCTGCCACGTCTACTACTTGAGACATTTGTGCAACAAGCAGCGATTCCCGGATTGGCCGATTCGTGACCCGGTACGAAATTAGTGATAGAAAATCTTCGAAATTTCGTGTTTCCAGATTCCATTCTTGCGCTCCTGTTTGGCGACTTGGTATAACGAGTTGGAGAAGAAACCCGCGACGATGTCTGTGGATTTGGCGCGGGAAATTCTCTCGATAGACTACACCAACGAAGAGTATGCTTGTGCTCAATTAACAATACTGTATATTTCTTTCAGGCAACGGAAACCAGCTTTTATCCGCCGTCAATACTATAGACTGGCAGCCAAGTACCATCCGGATAAGAATCCTGAGGGAAGGGAGATGTTCGAGAGGATAAACGCCGCTTATGAGTTGTTGAGCAGTGAAAGTGCCAACAAGTCGAGCATGCCCGACTCGCATCGCATCGTTCTCTGTCTGCAGGCACAGTCCATCATTTACAGCAGATACAGTCAAGGTAAGCTTACAAGTTAAATTGAACAATAGGTAAATGTAATGCATTTAGAACTGTCCGAGTACAAATATGCCGGCTACTCACAACTCATCAAGACGATCGATCTGGAAGCCAAGGACGACGCACTGTTCATCAATGGAGGCGGTGATCTGCTGTCCGCTGCTATCGAACTTGCGAACTACACGTTGATAAGTAGTGCTCTGAACGCCGAGCAGCTGAGAAGAGACAACGGACTGGAGGCATTGGTGACTGCATTCGACCGATGTGTACCAATGGTGACGATGAGCTCGAATCCGGAGGATATGCAAGTGCAAGTTTGCATTCACGTGTGTGATTGTTTCGCCACGGCTTCCACCTTCGAAGCGTGTCGTCAGCGACTCGTTGAGATGCCGTCCATCTTTGGAGCTCTCTGCAGACTGCTTCAGTTCTCAGTAAGTCGATGCATCTCTATGGATGATCATTGTTGTTTTTCTTCCAGAACTTACCCCGTCTCTCTACCGCTGCTGCTCAGTGCATCCGTGCTATGGCCGTCGACACTCTTCTTCAGTTCCAACTGTTCCAAACTGGCGTGCTCTGGCAACTCGTCCCACATCTCTTCCATTTCGACTACACTCTCGACGAAGGAGGCGTGCAGCACAGTGAAGACTCCAACAAACAGTCGCTGGCCAACTCGCTTGCTCGTTCATCCAGCGAAGCTCTTGCGGCTCTTGCTGGATTCCGTGATAACACTCCCGACAACGATGGAGTCCAGGACAGTCTGCGAGCTTTGCTAACTCCGTACATCTGTCGCTGCATGAAATACGAGACTAATGACATGGTGCTGAAGACGCTTAACAGTAACCTGGAAAATCCGTACATGATTTGGGATAATGGAACGCGAGCCGAAGTTCTCGAGTTTGTTGAAAGACATAGAACTTCTAACGAGCCTACGGTAAGGGAACCTTGAGTTTTTGTTTTCCATAATTTTTTTTTCAGAGTGAGTTGTTCGGTGCGGAGTTCGAGCTATCGGTTCACAAGAACGAGCTGATTGTCGGAGACATCTTCATTAGAATATACAATGAACAACCAACATTCGCGCTTCATGTTTGTTCTTAAATGGCTCACAGCTTCATAAGTTCGTCATTTAGGAACCAAAGAAAGTGGCAGTTGACTTGCTCGATTACATCCAGAAACATGCGGAAGAGTTGACTGGTCGTCCGAAACTTCAAAACCCAGATGACCTAATTGCAATCGATTGGGGCAACGAACCCAAGGCGAATGGTAACGCCTTGAGTCTCAACAAGAAAGTGCTTATGACGATGACGGCTCTCGCGAATTTGGTATCTGCTAATCCAGGTAATTCTCTAGTTTTTCTCTCAACTAACACTAGTCCTTTGCAATACAGGTGCTCTGTTCGCAAATAAGAAAGGTAAGAATAACATTGTCATGTCACGACATCATTCTTATGTTATGTGTAATGAAATATTTATCCATTGTTACCTGGGACATGGCTATCTTTCCCTCGCATGCATCCGAACTATCCCAATAATTTCTCCATTCCAGGCGTCGAAATTCTGCTCATCGGCAACTTCCCTCTTCTCATGAAGTATCTTCGATGCCGCAAGGAGCCAGAACTCCAAATCGCTGCTCTCCAAATTATTCTTCTGGCAGCTGCAAATAAGGAATGCGTTGTTGATCTTTCCACATGCCACGTCACAACCACTCTGTTCACGATTCTCCGAGACCAACCGAAGATAACAACTCGTGTTCTCGACGTGCTCATCGGACTGTCTTCGAACGGACAGATCGTCAAAGAGATGCTAGAGCATGGTGGATTGATGTACATTCTGTCGATTCTGTGTCTCAGTAACTCTGATCAAGGCCAGAGACTGCAAGCAGCAGAGTTGTTGGCCAAACTTCAGGCAGACAAGCTGACCGGACCTCGTTGGACTCGGTTCATTGTGAAATTCTTGCCGGAGATTTTCGCTGACGCTCTGAGAGATTCCCCGAACACCGCGTGAGTTGAAAGCATGTTAGATCATTACTATATGTTGTTTTCAGTCTCCAAATGTTCGACTCGTCAAGCGAGAATCCAGAACTGATCTGGAATGATGCCACCAGAACGAAAGTGAAGCGAGTAATCGACGATGAAGTCGAGAAACTATACGCTCAGCACGTCAAGGACCCCACAGCGAAGTGGAACACGACGTCTCTTGCGGACAAGAGCTGTGCATACGGAGATAGTATCAGTGGAGAGCTGGTTGTCGGAGGAATCTTTGTTCGGCTCTTTGTCGAAAATCCCGGATGGTCGGTTAGACATCCGAAGCAGTTCGCTACGGAGCTCATTGAAAAGTGAGTTGATGCTTTCAGACTTTGTCGTGAACTGATTGATTTCAGAGTTTTGGAACTAATGGGCAAGCCAACTCCCGAGATTGACCTGGTCACAAAGGCGTTCGTGGAACTTGTCCGTCATCATCCTCACACTGCAGACCAACTTCCAGCGCAAGGATACTTGCCACAGTTCTGCACTGCCATGTGTCTCCAGAACACTTCCGCATCTCGATCCGCAATTCTCATCCTCCAGGAACTCAGTGAGAATCAGTTCTGCTGCGACGCCCTTTCCCAGTTGCCGTGCATCGACGGAATCATGAAGTCTATGAAGAATCAGCCAAGTCTGATGCGCGAGTCCGCCCATGCTCTCAAGTGTCTGATGAAGAGGAACACGGGAGAGCTGGCTCTCCAGATGCTTAACTGCGGCATGGTTCCCTACTTGCTCGAAGTGCTCGACAGCTCGATGAACGGTGTCTCGAATGGCGCAGCTGCACGAGCCGAGATTGTCGACGCATTGAAGAGTGCAATCCTAGATCTGAAAGTTGGCCAGAAGATCTCTGAGATTCTGGACAAGTCGCCGATCTGGGCTCAGTTCAAGGATCAAAGGCACGACTTGTTCTTGCCAGCAGCGAGAACCCAAGCTATCACAGGTTCGCTTTTGATAGTTATGATTGTCTTAATCTCATTATTATTTTCAGGAGGTTCAACAGGAATCGCTGGCTATCTGACGGAAGGAATGTTCAATCCACCACCAATGAACTCGAAACCACCACCGATGGATTCCCAGCCTCCTCCGATCAACGGACCTTTGTAACTTCTCTAAAATGTATAATTGTGTATCCCTTTCTTCAACTATCCATATTTCTTTCTTTTCTTTTCAAATCTATCAGTTTTTTTCAATTCACAAGTATGCCTTCAACCCGAATCTTCTTCTCCGATTGTGATAATTGTCCCCTCTACTTTGATTTCCCGTGATTCCAACTTTGTCAAAAAATTTATCCATTCTGGTGCTTTTTTTAGCGGAAATTGCGATGTTTCGTGCAATATAGTCTCCCTTATCTGCTTCTTCCCTTGGGAACTTGATTTACGGTGAGTATGATATTTATATACATACAATTATTGCCTCAATAAATTATTGTTTCTCCTCCGTAAACTGCTTTCGTGTGTTGGGTTTCTTCCAATTTGTTACTTTGAAATCAGATTTATTAAAGAGTTTTATGATAAATTATATTCCAGATGAAAAAGAAAGTTATCAAGAAGAAGGCCATCGCGAGCGTTGAAGCTCCTTCGAAAGACGTGGAAATGCCGATGGGACGGGTCGACGACGATGAAGACGTGGCAGAGGACTACAAAGTGATTGACATGTCTGACATTGCTGCCCCTGTCATCGAATTCGAACTGCCGAATTTGGGAGAGAAAGAGATTGAGAAACCAGTGGAATCGGGGAGCGAAGAGGTGGAAGAAGACGTCAAGGAGGAGGCGACGAAGAAGAAAAAGAAGGATGTTAAGAAGAAGAGTCCGAAGAAAGCAGCTGTTGGGAATAAGGGAGACAAGGAGGTGCTGACTGCGGAGAAGCTGAACAACGAGTTGGTGCGAATGAGAGCATCAGTGGTGAAAGGTAGAGCAAGGCTAATGGGAAAACTGGTGAGGCAGAAGAAGCAGTTGGAGACGAAGAAAGAGGGCAAGAAAAAGGAGGAAGTCGAGAGAAAAGTTGCGAGACTCGGAGAGGAAATTGTCGGATTGAAGGCGATCGACAAGGATACGGTGGCAAAGTTTGCTGCATTGAACACGAAATCTCTGGAAGAACTCAAGATCGACGTTAAGACATCGGTCGCTGAGAGACTGCTGTACAAGTTAGCCTGTCAGGATGTTGTAGTTGAAGCGGTTGAATCTATCCGAGAGAAGTACATTGAGTGGAACAAGACGGCAGCGTTCTTCATGCAACGTCTCGGACTTCAATACGCAAATAAGCCTGATAAGAAGACGGAGAAGAAGGTGGCGAAGAAAGAAGAGGACGAAGAGGATCATGGTTCTGGTGCTGAATCAGCTGGAGAAGAAGAGGGCGGAGAGGAGGAGGAAGGAGAAGAGCAAGAGGTTGTGGAATCTGGTGAAGAAGGCGATGGCGGTGACTATAATGAGTCGGATGTGGAGATGGTCGACAGTGACGAGGAAGCGGGGACCGAAGCTGCTCAGAACCGTCGGAACCTAGTGAGTTCTCCCTAATCATTCTGTAATCGTCACGATTTTCCAGCTTCTGGGATTGATCGGTGTGAAAGAGGACAAGTCGCGTCCTGCACTCAAGCCGAAGAAGCGTAAGATCGACGATGCGGATGACGATGTTATTCAGAAGAAAACGAAGACGAAGGAAGCGGTGAAAAACGAGATGAAGCAGGTTCTCGAGAAGGAACTGAAGACGAATGAGGTCCCGATGAGCAACCCGAAAGGAAAGAAATCAGTTGCTCAGAAGAAGAAAGTAGCTGCATCGGCGAAGAAAGTGGAAGACGCAAAAGCAGAAGAGGTTCAGGAAGAGACTCCTGATGAAGACGATTCGGCTCTGGTAGGTGAGAAACTGAATTGCCCCCTCTATAAAACTCTGCTTACAGACTACCTTGGTGATGAGAGTCGATCTATCTAAAGGTGGCAAGATTTCCAAGACAACACCGAAACCCGCAGCGAAGGCTAAAGCTCCTCAACCGACTGCAGTGGCAGAAGATGAAGAAAGTGATGATGAGAGCGCCGCGTTCTTCCTTCCGAAAACAGATGTTCCTTTGAAGAAGACCAAGG
>LR562853.1:0-10244 GCA_900536345.3 Caenorhabditis sp. 39 LS-2015
CGGGGGGAAAAATTAATCGAAAATCGTTCGACTAGAAAACGAAATAAAAAATAAAATGTGAAAAAAATATGAAAAAATCCCAAAATAATTCAAAAATTTTGGGGTCCGAGTTTTCTAGGCCACGCGTAGTCGGCCGCGCCCTGTGTTTCAGCGTATCCCGGTGCATTTTTAAGTTATTTTAAGCAGAATTTAAATAAATATTCATTAAAATCATAAAAATCACAAAATGATCGCTATAACTCGTCTCGATTCCGCTCAACCGCCGAAAGTTCCTTCTCGAGCTCTTCCACGTCATCGTACCGCTCCAGAAGGTGTAGCCGACTTATTGGGAATTTGAAATCCTCAATTGTCACTGAAAAATGCAAAAAACAAGTGGAAATGCCCAAAAAACCGCGAAAAATTAGAAAAAACCAAATTCACCTTGACAAAGTGAATAATCCAAATTCAGAAGCCAATTTTCCAAATTTTTTTCGTCTTTCTCTCCGTCATCGATTGATTTCGTTGTGATACACCAGCCTTTATCCTGGAAATTTTGAAAAAAAATATTATTAAAAAAAAAAACATTTTTTTCAACTTTCACTCACCACTCGCTGCACAAGTACATATTGTGCTGTTTCAATGTCAAAAACACTCATAATATACATGCCAAACAGATCAAACCTGAAAAAACCGCAAAATTCATAAATTTCCGCAATTTGTCGTAAGATCCGGTGCACTCGGTGTTTGCGGACTTTGCACCGGATCTTACGACATTTTGAGTTAGGAGCTCAAAAATTCGGTGTCCGGGGTGGATTTTCACGGGGAATTCGAAAAAATTATCAGATCCAACCGGAAAAAATGTTCTCACCCAGTTACAGCTGCAAAATGTACAATCCGCTCCTGAGTTTGCTCCTGGGAAGCGGCCATTTTGAATTTCGTAACATTATGCAGGTTCAGGGGATCGAAAAAGATGACGAGAGGCTTGGAACTGGTGGCAAACAAGAATTCTGAAGGTGTCGTCAATTGATGGCAACTTGGATGGAGGCCGTCTTCCAGAAAGTCCACCATTCGGTCGTAGGTGATGTCTTTGTGGAATGTGAAGGCTTTCACGTACTCGTCACGTGGTTTCATGGTTATGAAAGCTGGGTAGATGGACCTAAAAAATTTTTAAGAAAAAAAAAAAAATTTCAGAATTTTTTTTTTTAGAAATTCAGAAATTTTTTTCGAAATTTTAAATTTTCACATTTTAACCCTAAAAATCAATATCTCCACCCTAAAATTCCTCAAAACCACTCAAAAATTTGAATCCCTACAATTTTCTGCATTTGCGCGTCAAATCCGATGCCTAGGCACCCGATCTGATGCGCAAACCGCTTTTCGCTCAAATTTCTTGGTTTTTATTGATTTTTTCCACATTTTCGTGTAAACCGTACCATTTTTCGACCTCCGACGAGATCATAGCCGTCAAATGGAAATTCCCATGCGCTTCTTTCGCGAATTTCACGAAATTCCTCCAGATTTGCGATTTTTTCGTGTGAATGAACAGCATGGTTACCGTATCGCGGGGCTCTTTGAAACCTGGAAGTTATTGATTTTTTTGCTGAATTTTGTCGCCAAAAATTTGAATTTTCGAGAAAATTTACCTGGAATAATGCCGGATCTGAACTGCGGAACAATGTGTTCTTTTAGAATTTTTACTGGCGGTTGTTCGATTCTGAAATCGTCAAATTCCATCTTAAAATTCTGATTCTAACCGGAAAATTTGAAAAAATCGGCATTTGCGCGTCAAATTCGATGCATTGCGTACCAGGCACCATATCTGACGCGCAAGTCGGTTTTAGCTCAAATTTGACCGTTTTGCTTCGTTTTTTAAAGTTGAAGGTGATTTTTTTCGTAGTTTAAGGTGATTTTAGCAGTTTCCATCACAATTTTTAAATAAAAATCGACCTACGTCAGCATCCAATCGTGAATCTGATCTTTCTCGAATTTCCCGTCATAAATCTTATGAGCAACTTCATCTTTGTACGCTATCACTATATTTTTGCCGTCGTCCATGTTATAGGCGCATAGACCATCTTCTCTGAAATTTTTTTTTCGGGATTACTGTGGTTTTCGTGGTGGGACCCGACTTTTCACAATCGATCATGTAGCCCTTGAGTCCCGATCGTTTTAGACCGTCGATATAGTGCAAAACGGCTTCCCAGTGGTCAAAAGTGCCTGAAAATGTAAAATTCTGCATTTGCGCGTGAGATATAGGGTACTGCGGACTAGGCACCGTATTTGACGCACAAACGGGTTTTTGGCGGTTTTTTCGATTTTTTCACTCACTTTTCTTCATCAAAAGCACAAATGTGTGCTTCTGATGCTCCAAATTCTTCTGTACCTCATTCCACAAATTATTTTCCGAAGAAATCACAAAATCCTGATAGACATGAGCGTTTTCCGTGAAAATTTGAGGGTCTGAACGTTTTTTTTTACTTTAAATTTTTTGTGGACTTACTGAATGCTGGTATAGTATCTAGGGCACGATTTGTGTACAGTTTTTCGGCAAACTTTTGGAAAATTCTGGAATTTTGAGATTTTTTTTGAAAATTTTGGAAAAAAATTACTCACTTTGCGAAAAATTGATCCAAATTCCCGTTTACAGTTTCTTCAACACTTGCAGTTTTCCAATTGTCGCTGAAAGAATTTAAAAAATTTGAAAATTAAAAAAAAAAATTTTTCGAAATTTTCGAATTTTTTTCCAAAAAACCTCGAAATCTGTATCCTATCGACGTTCTCATCATTCTGTACATATTCCAAATTGCTGGTCCAATAACGATTGGAATTCGCCGAGAAACGAGTGTAAAATTCGGCTTTTTCGACGATTTTTGGGTCTGAAAATGTGAATTTTGAAATTTTTGAAAAATAATTTTTTTTTTCGCTTTTTTTTGTAAAATTTCTCAGTTTTAAGTTAATCTCATAGTGGTCAACTGAAAACCATACCTTTCTCCCAAAAATGATAGGTAACTGTGACGTGTTCGCCGAAAACCGTTCGAATTGCCAAAAACGGCGAAAAAAACAGCAAAAACAGTGAAAATTTGTGCATATCGATTGGCCGAGTGACAATTCTAACTAATAATTGTTATCAGTGTTATCAGTTGCACGTCCTGTCCACAGTGAGCGCTCATTTTTGCAGGCGATTCTGGAAAAAATGGAAATTTGTGTTTTTGTGCATTTTTCCGTGCGGTTTGCTGTTTGGAGGGGTTTTTTTCGGTTTTTTATTTTATTTTTGATTCAAATTTGATGAAAATAACAAAAAACCCACCATTTTGCAGCTAAATTTCGAAAAAAACAGCTATTTTCCTCTTAAGGCTGCACTTTCGCGTCAATGCACTATATTTTACGCGCAAACTTTTTTTAGTCGATTTTCTTTGAATTTTCTTGAATTTTGCTGGTTTTTTATTGGATTTTTGGGTGGTTCTAAGTGAAAACGGTCAGTTCTGAATTGTTTTTGAAGTTTTCCGAGCGAAACACCGAATTTGACGCGCAAATTTTGGAATTTGAATTTTTTAAATTTTTTTCAGATTTCTCTGGAATTTTGTCGTTTTTCAGTGGAATTTTGTATTTTGCAATTGGGATAGTAGTTGTTAAGCAGAAATTCTACGAAAATTACCGGATGTTGAAAAAATATGAAAATTTTCAAAAATTGGAAATTTTTTTTGAATTTTTTGAAAATTTCACTGAAATTTTGTCGTTTTTTATGTCTCGTATCGCAATTTTTGTTGGAAAAGTTGAATTGAAGAAGAAATTTAGGGGATACTTATAAAATTCTGGGAAAATTGAAATTTTTGAAAAAATTAAAAAAAATGAAATTTTCGAATTTTAAAAAAATTTCCATTTTTATTTTTAAATTAAATTTTCGACAAAAACTGTTATATATGTATAATTTTTTTTTAATTCTCGCATTCAATTTTTTGAATTTTTTGCAAAATTTTCAAAAACAAATTTCGATTTTTTTTTCAATTTTTTCCCAATCGAAACCCCAAAAATCCCACAACCGACAAAACAATTAGCACTATAAAGTCTCTGTAGTGCTAGTTTGTGTCCGTAGACACTGATAAGATAACTCCTATCGCTATCTGCCCGAGTCTAAACAAAAAACCGCACCTTTGCTAGCAAAAATCGATAATGCGTTCGCATTACGCCGAATTCGGAGGCTCTAGTAAGCAGTTAATTCGCCCGCGACGCAGCCGAGCCGACCAGGGCTTCGTTTTCGCCCAAACCGCCTTCCAAATGTGAGTGAGTAGCCAGCCAACATGTTCCTTCCCGTTTCGATGTGGCTTGTGGCCTAGGATTTTCCTAGGCCACAAGCCACTTAATAATGCGTGCAGCTTGCTATATGCCGCATCTTCTTCCCGAAAAAGGGTCGATATATCTGGCTGTGTCCGTCCGTCCGTCCGCCGCAAGCTGTGCCCCACACAATGTCCGCATCTTTCTCTGCCCCGCTCCTCTCTCCACTTCACACACTCTCTCGCCTTGCATCGTTTGATTCTATCTTTAGGCAAACGCCGGGTACGGACGACGCACATCTTCTTCTTCTTTTTCCTTCTGACAGAGCCCATTTCCATTTAATCCCCTTTTATGGACGTTTCCCTCTCATTTTCGGGTATTTTCTCGGTTCTCCTCGTCAAAATTCGGTTTTACTCGGTTTTCTGGCTTTACCATCGGAGTTTTGGACATTTTCCTGTGCAAAATTAGTCTGACAGCTTAATTCCATCGATTTTACATCGAAAATCCATGAAAATCCCGGAAAAACCACAAAAAAACAGCGAAAATCCATGAAAATCGCTATAAAATTCAAATTTCCACAGTACCCAGTTTAAAGGCGCATAGCCAAATTTGTTTGGTGAGTCTTGACGCGAAATTTGATTTTTAGCGGTTTTTGAGGTTTTTCTCGGGTTTTTAGGGGTTTTTTTGGTTTTTAAGACTTAAATATTACACGTTTCACGGCAAGGTAGCCCAAGGGAAGAGAAATTTTAAGTTAGGCCACTCACGTGTAAAAATGTAAATTTACGTGAGTGGCCTAACTTTTACGTTGAGTCAAATTTCTCTTCCCTTGGGCTACCTTGCCGTGAAACGTGTAATATAAATCTTTAAATTCATTTATTGCGAAATCCCCCATTGACCAGCAGATTCCGCCGGAAAATCCTCCCATCTATGGATTTTTAGTAAATTTTTATTCTACCGTAATTTAAAGGCGCATAACAGATTTGTTCCTTGAGGATTGGGTCTCAACGCGATTTTTCAATTGTTTATTTGTTTTACCGATTTTATTTTCTAATTTTTTGCTTTCAGATTCGAAGAAATGGCACTTCGAAAAGTCCGCAGTAATCTCGACCGACTTTTCGACAAAAGCCTCACGGATCTCATCCGAGGGATAAGGAGTAATAAGGATAATGAGGTGAGGTTTTGAAATTGAAAATATTAAAAGAAAAATGATGGATTTATCGATTTTTTGGGATAAATATGCTGAAAAACGGCGAAATGTTCAATTTTCCGTCTAAAATTGTGATTTTTTCAAAAAATATAAGTTTTTCTTGGAAAATCTTATTTTTTTAGTAAAAATGTGTTTTTCCAGTCCCGATACATCACCCAATGCATGGAAGAAATCAAACAGGAACTTCGTCAAGACTCCATTTATGTCAAAGCGATTGCCATTGAAAAACTGGCTTATGTGAGTTTTTTTTTTTGGAATTTGGAGTTTTTTGGGAAGAAAACATTGAGAGATAGTTGAGGAATGGACATGGAAGTGGGAAAAATTTAAAAAAAAATTAGAAGAAAATTGGGAATTTTTGAAAAAAATTTAAAAAAAAAGTTTTTTTTTGTCAAAAATCAAATTTTTTAAATTTTTAACGTAAACTTGATAACAAAATTTTTTAAAAATTCACAAAAATACCGGAAATTTGGAATTTGTTTTATTGAGCGAAAAAATAGTTTTTACTCTAAAAAATTGAAAAAAAGGTTTTTTTTTTTGTTGAAAAATTGCAAAAAATTGATTTTCAACGAAAAATCGACAAGCTAATTTTTAAAAATTCTTTTTTATTTTATAATTTCCTGAAATTTTTATAGAAATCTAAACTATTGGAAATAAAAAATTAAAATTTTTTCGAAAAAAAAAAAAAAAAAAAAAAAAAAATTTTTAAAAAAAAAAAAAAAAAAAAAAAAAAAAAAAAAAAAAAAAAAAAAAAAAAAAAAAAAAAAAAAAAAAAAAAATTTTTTTTAAAAAAAAAAAAAAAAAAAAAAAAAAAAATTTTTACGAAAAATCGATAGATAAATTTATTCCAATTTTTTTTTCAAATACACACTAAAAGAATAAAATTATCATTTTTCAATAATCAAAAAAAATTAAATCTTAACAATTCTGTCAATTTTTTTTTAATTTTTAAATTTAAAAAATACTAAAATTCAAAAATTTATATCGGCTTGCAAATTTTCAAAAATATTAAGAATTAAAAATTAAATGGAATTTACCTTTTTTAGCAGCGAAAAATTATTAATCATAGTAAAAAAATTTAAAAATCGACAAATTTCGATTTTTTCCAAAAAAAAGCATTTTTTTTAAAATTAAAATTTATTTTTTTTTGTTTTGAAAAAAATAGAAAAAATTAAATATTTACACAGAAAAATCCTAGAATTTCCTAATTTTTCGAACAAAAAAAATTCCAAAATCAAAAAAATTACGAAAAAAAATTATTCCAGCTCCAAATGCTCGGTTACGACATCTCCTGGGCGTCATTCAACGTGATAGAAGTGATGGCGTCGACGAAATACACGGAGAAACGCATCGGATACCTGGCGGCGGCTCAATCGTTTCACGACGAGACCGAAGTGCTGATGTTGACGACGAACCTGATCAGAAAGGATATAAACAGTTCGAATATGTACGAATCTGGGATTGCTCTCGGCGGATTATCATGTTTTATCACTCCGGATCTGGCACGGGACCTGGCCGCCGATGTGGTCAATTTGCTGACTTGCTCACGGCCGTATACTCGAAAACGGGCGGTTTTGCTGCTGTACAAACTGTTTTTGAAGTATCCCGACGCGCTAAGACCCACTTTTCCGAGATTAAAGGAGAAGTTGGAGGATCCGGATCCGGGTGGGTTTTAAAAAAAAATTGAAAAAAATAAAAAAATAAAAAATTGAAATTTGAAAAAAATGAATTTCAAATTTTCAAGCTTTGAAATTGGAATTTTTAAATTTTAAATTTTTTAAAATTCAATTTGAAATTTTAAAAAAATTAGGCGAACAATAAATAGTTGAATGCATTAAAAAATTAATTTTTTTTTTTGATTTTTGTTTTTTTTTAATTTAAAAAATTGTGGTATTTGAATAATTGAATTAATTTTTCTAAAATTTGAGTTTTGTAGCATTTGAATTTTTGAAATTGTAAATCGCGAAAAAAAAATTATTTCAATTTTTGAGAATTTTTTAAAAATACATTGAATTTGAAAAATTTTTGAAATTAAAAATTTGTAAAAAAAGAAAATTTGAAAAATATAAAAATAAAAACAGTTTAAACTTTTAAATTTTTTATAAAAATTCGAAATTGGAGTTTTTTGAATTTTTAAAATGATTTTTAATAATTTATTAAAAATTTGAATTTTTTTTTTTTTAGTTGAATTTGCAAAAATTTATAAATTTTAAAAACTACAAAATTTTCAAAAATAGCATATTACAAGAATTGAATAGAATTAGAATTTTGGAAAAGAAAGAACATCAGAAAAAAAAATTTTGGGATAAAATTTGAGTTTTTTGAAAATTTTATTCAAAAATTTGAATTTTCTAGAATTTTCTCATTTTTTTTATGAATTTAAAATTTTATTTTCAAAATTTAAACTTAAATAAATTAAATTTGTAATTTTTCGAATTTTGGAGAAATTGGAATTTTTCATTAATTTTTGTAAATTAGTTCGAATTTAAAAAAACTGAATTTGTGAAAATTTCAAATTTTTCCAAAGTAGCATATTAAAAAGGAATGATAATAGAATTTTTTAAATTTAAAAAAAATCAGAAATTAAAAAAAAAAAAAAAAAAATTTTTTTTAATTTATTAAAAAAATTAAAAAAAATTTTAGTTTTAATTTTAATTTTAATTTTAAAATTCAAATTCAATTTCATTTTTTCAAATTCAAATTTTTGTTTCCAGGCGTCCAAAGCTCAGCGGTCAATGTAATCTGTGAACTAGCGCGAAAAAATCCGAAAAACTACCTGACCCTGGCGCCGATTTTCTTCAAATTAATGACAACTTCGTCGAATAACTGGATGCTTATCAAGATTATCAAACTGTTCGGCGCCCTCGTTCCGTTGGAACCTCGCCTCGGAAAAAAACTGCTGGAACCGCTGACGAACCTGATCAATTCGACGTCGGCCATGTCACTGCTCTATGAGTGCATCAATACTGTCATTGCTGGTGAGTATATGTGAGAAACTTGACAAGAAAAAATGATTTGAGCTTGATTTTAGCGGTTTCAATTTGAAATTTGAAGAATTTGAAATTTTGGTTTAGAAAAATTATTATTTTTTAATTTAAAAAATTGAAATAAAATTTTTTGGCATTTTTTAATTTTTTTTCATTCAAAAAAAAGTTATATTATTCGGGAAAAATTCAAAAATAGAATTGTGATCATTGACAATTTTTAAAAAATTCAAAAGTTCAGATTTTGAATTTTTTACCGAAAAAAATAATTTTTTGACTGAAATTTTATTTTTCGTTTTTTTTTTAAATTTTTCGTTTGAACTAATATAAAAATTTTAAATTCCGAAATTTGAAGTTTAAAGTTCAAATTTTGGAAAAAAAAATGTTTTTTGAAAAATTAATTTTTTTTTAGTTTTTTCGAAAATATTGTTTAAAAATTTTTTTTGACGGCCATTTTAAATTTTATTAAAAAATTTTAATTTTGAAAAAAAAGTAAATTCAATTTCGAGTTTTGAAGTTTTTAAATTTTAAATTTCAAAATAAATGTAAAATTTTAAATTTAAAAATTTTAATTTTGTAAAAAAAATTTTTTTTTAATTTTTTGTAAATCATCGAAAATGTAAAGTTGTAAGCTGGATAGTTAAAAGAAGTTTTTAAAATTTTTTTATTTATGACGATTTTTTTATTTAGAGAAATATTGATTTTTTCTTGATTTTTCAAAAAAATTTTTTCTTTTTTGGAAAAATTCTGAAAATCATCGAAAATTAAAAGTTGTAAACTGGACATTTTCTAGAAATATTTGAAAAAAAAATCAAAGTTCAATTTTTTTAAATTTCTAAAATAATTGGAAAAAATTGATTTTTCTCGATTTTTCAAGAATTTTTAAATTTTTTTTTATTTAAGTTTATTTTTATTTTTTATTTTTTTCATTTTCCAGTGCTAATCAGTATATCAGCCGGCGGAGATCACACTGCATCCATCCAACTCTGCGTCCAAAAACTCGGAGTTCTCATTGAGGATTCCGACCAGAATCTCAAGTATCTGGGACTGTTGGCGATGGGAAAAATTCTGAAAACTCATCCGAAAGCCGTGCAAGCCCACAAAGACATTGTTCTGAGGTGTCTGGACGATAAAGACGAGAGTATCCGATTGAGAAGTCTCGATTTGCTGTACGGCATGGTCAGCAAGAAGAACATTGTGGAGATTGTCAAGAAACTCATGGAACACGTCGAGGCCGCCGAGGGAAGCCATTATAGGTGAGAAATTGAAAAGAGTAGATTGGGAAAATTTGGAAGATTTTGAAAAAAAAATTGAAAAAAAAATTAATTGAAAAAATTGAAAAAAATTGAACATTTTTCAAAAAAAAAAAAAATTTAAAAACTGATTTGCGAATTTAGGCGAATTTTTAAACAGTTGAGCACGGTCTCCCACTCTTCCAAAGCGCCAAGGGAGCGTTCTCTGCTGACGCGCCCGCGCCGCTTGGCGTGTTTCTCGTGCGGCGAATTACGAAATGTTGAAATTTCGGATTTCGGTCGAATTTTGTCGGAAAATCGGAATTTTTTTGTGTTTTCACCACAAATTGTTGTTGAAAAGATGGAAAGTGAATTAATTTTGAACAGAAACAAGGAAAAACATTCGGAAATGAGGAGAAAAAGCAACTTTTCAGTGAATTTTGCTTTGCGATGGTTTTAAAATTTCCAGGTACTTCAGATGCGGAAAATCATTGAAAAATATGATCAGTGATCCCTATGGACTGTCTGAAAATTATAAAAACCCGGAAAATCTGGGTTTTAGCTAGTTGGAGA
>LR562853.1:10344-21186 GCA_900536345.3 Caenorhabditis sp. 39 LS-2015
GGTTTTAGCTAGTTGGAGAGTCACTTTTTCAGAACGCCAATTTCGGAAACCGTTTCTAACACGATTTTCGATTCTAAAATGCCAAATTCAGCAACTTTCGACTCTCAGATAGCAAATTCATCATGTATAAATAGAATTCCGCGTAAAAACAATGGAAAAATACATGAAAGAAGAGAAAAATCGTAAAAAATCCGTTTTCTCGATTTTTGGGCTTTTTTTTAGTCCGGAACGAATTTTTTTATGATTTTTCTAGTTAAAAGCTTGAAATCCGATACATAACTGAGCTGAAACTATCCATTCTCCTAATTTCCGGGGTATATTAGACCATTTTTCCGAATTTTCCGACGAATTTTCGAAATTTTCCTTCAAAATGTATCTCCTCCTCCAATTTTGCATCATATTTGCAGTTTTTGTGCTCATTCGATAGGTTTCACCTGTTTCCACAAAACATAGCTGAAATTTTGATCGAAAACTTTCGAACTAGGCGAAAAAATCGACAAAAACCGAAAATCCAGTGCAAAAATTAATTCGGCGAATTTTTCCGCGGTGACGAGTCAGAATGTGCGCTCTACCGGCCGATTGGAAGCGTGGGACACCGTGTTGAGTGGTGGATATAGTTTTGGAATTTTCCAAATTAAAAAAAATGTATATTTTTAAAAAATTGATTGACTTTGAAATTTTTCGAAATTTTCGAAAAATTTAAATTTAATTTTTAAAATTTTTTTTTTAGAAAATTAGCTTAAAAAATGAGTGAATTTTTTTTTGATATTTAAGTTTTGAAATTTTTGAAATTTGAAAAAAGGGTGAAAAATTTATTGATTTTTTGAATTTTTATTTTTTTGTTTTTTTTAATGAATTTTTCTCTCAAAAATTTCATTCAAATTTTTTACTAAATCTATTTGACTTTAAAAAATAAAAAAAATGATTTATGTTGACTTTCTTAAATTTTTTTCAAACATTAAAATTTAAAAGAAAAAAATTACAATTAAAATTGAAAATTTTTAATTTTAATTTCAATTTTTACATGTTGAAAAATTTCAAAATCAATCAAATTTAAATTTAAATTACCAGAATTGAATTTTTTTTGAATTCAAAAAAATTGGGATTTTTAAATTTTTTGATTCAAAATTGTAATTGTTTCAATAATAATTATTTTATTTTACTGAAATTGAATAGTTGAAACTTATTATTAAAACTTTCTAATCGTGATAATTTAGTTTTTTTTTTAAATTTTAAAAATTTAAAAATTTACAAAAATTTTTTTGAAATTTTGAATTTTCAAATTTACAAAAAAATTTTTTTGAAAATTTGTTTTTTTTCGATTTTCAAATTTAAGATCCGAAATTTTCCAATCGATTCCTTCTCCTTCCAGAGACGAGCTCCTGACCCGTATCATCGGCATCTGTAGCTGGAGCAACTATCAGTACATCACCAACTTCGAATGGTACATCTCGGTGCTCGTCGAACTTACCAAAGTCGAAGGAACCGAGCACGGAGCGAAAATTGCCGAGCAGATTCAGGACGTCACCGTGCGCGTCGAGTCGATCCGGCACTTCTCCGTGTCCCAAATGGCACTTCTCGTCGAGAATTCGCATGTTCTGTTGGCCGGATCGGCGCAACAGCGGAGCAATATGTGTGAAGTGCTCTTGGCGGCCGCGTGGATTTGTGGAGAGTACAGCCAGTGAGTCATTGTCTATTTGGGGGAAAATTGGGAATGAAAAAAAAAAATTTGAAAAAAAAGGATTTTATAAGAAAAAAATGAGAAAAAATTGAAAATTTTGCAAAAAATGAATTTTGAAAAAGAATTTTTTTTTTTCAAAATTTTTAAAATAATCGATTCCTTACAATGATGTTTTTAAGTATTATAATATTATAATTTCAAAAAAAAAATTGATTTTTTAAAATTTTAAAATTAGTTTTTTTTAAAATTAATTTAAAAAAAATTTTTTTTTTAAATTTTTTGAAAATTTCTAGAAATTTAACATTTTTAGTTTTTAAATTTGAAATAAATACAAAGCAAGAAAATTTTATTTTTTAAAAGATTTGAAAAAATAAAAATTTGATATTTCGACAATTTTTTCAATTTTAAAATTAAAAAAAATTCTACTTCTAATTTTTTTTAATTTTCTATTTTTTTAGAATTGGTTTTGAGTAGTTTAAATTGAATTTTTAGTTTTTAGTATTTTTAAAATTGATCTTAATTTTTAAAAATGAAGATCAATTTTTTTGGAATTTTTTCAAAATTTATAAAGTTACATCTCTAATTGTAAGGAGTTGACTGTTTTGAAAATTTGTGAAAATTGAAAAATAAAATTAAGAATTAGCAAAATTTTTAAATTAAAAAAATGGAAAAAACAAAATAATTTTTTTTTCAAATTTTTATTATTTTTTATTTGTTCAAAAAAATTAATTTTATTCATTATTTTAGTTTAAATTTTAATTTTCCAGACACGTTCGAAACGTTCAAAGTGTTCTGGAGTCAATGCTGAAAGCGAAACCGTCCGTGATGCCCGGCCATATTTTGTCGGTTTATGTCCAGAATATTGGCAAGTTGTACTGCTCATTGATGGCCAAGGCAGAGGAGGTGAGTGAGGAAATTTGGAGAGAAAAATGTAAAATTAGAGTAGAAGAAGAAGAAAAAAAACCAAAAAAAAAAAGAAATTTTAAAAATTGAATAAAATTTTTTTCGAAATTTCGAAATAAAAATAAAAATTTAAATTAAGAAAAATTATTCAAAATATGAATGTATCTATTATTGAAAATGAAATTTTTTTTTTTCAAAAATCTAGAAAAAATTGAAGTTTTAAAATTTGAATTAAATAATTTTTTTCGAGCTTTGAAAAAAAATATTTTAAATTTTTTTTTATTTAAATTAACATTTTTGTTCTCTGAATTTTTTTTTTAATTAAAAAAAATGATATTTTAAAAAATTCAATTTTCACAATTTTTTTCGGCATTTTTTTTCAAAAAAATTTAAATTTCTTTTTTTTTAAATTTAAGCGATTTTTATTAAAAACACACAAAAAATATTTTTTTTTGTATCCAGAAAAAATTTCAGAAAAAAAAATTCGAAATTCAAAATTTTTCAAAAATTACCCCGTATTTTTTTTCTAAAAATTTTCAAAAAATAAATAAAAAATTAACGAAAAAATCTAAAAATTACAAATTTTGCCGAATTTTTTTTTCTAATTTTTTTTTTTGAAATTTCAGATTTTCAAAAAAAATTACAGAAAAAAAAATTCAAAATTCAAAATTACTCATATTTTTTTCTAAAATTTTTCAAAAATTACCCCGTATTTTTTTTCTAAAAATTTTCAAAAAATGCACCTTCTTTAAATTTTTCAAAAAATTTCCAGGACGACGACTGGGACCAAATCGAGTCGCTGGACAACCTGATGCTCTCCAAACTGCCGCAATTCGAGCTTTCCGAGCACCTGGAGGCTCAGGAAAGGGCGTGTAACCTGATGTCGATCATCAGAATCGTCGAAACCCTCCATCAAACTCGCCAAAAAATGGGCGAAGAGTTCCATAAGCTCTATGACGGAGAGCTGAATCCAGTGGCTCCGAAGGCTCAGCGAAAGGTTCCAGTGCCAGATGGACTCGATCTGGACACGTGGATCGGCGCAGAATGGGTCTCGAGTGGATCGGAATCAGATGGCGATGATTCGGACTTGGAAGCGACTTTCGGGGCACCAATACCCCGTCCGAAAATGGAATTGGGAGGCAGTGAGGAGGAGGAGGAAGAGGAGGAGAAGGAGGAGAAGGAGAAGAAGGCGAAACGACGGACAAAACGGGAGAAAGGAGGAGAAATGAGCAGGGAGGAGATGGAGAGAAAGAGGAAGGAGCGGGAGGCGGAGAGGGAGAACAATCCGTATTATGTTAAGGTGAGAGACGCGTTTTTTTGGTGGAAAATTTGAAAAAAAATTGAAAAAAAAAATTTGAGCCAAAAAAAATTTTTTTAGGGCTCCGCAACGGCTCCAAAACGTCCAACTCGATTCGGAAACCCTCTTATCGATCGCTCGGAAGCCATCGAAAAAGAAAAAGAAATTCAATCTCCACTCGAAATTCCTGGAGTGGTCGGCCTTCATAGATACATGGAACAGCAGGATTCGACGCTCAGCTGGAAGAAGGCAAACGAGGAGAAGAAGAAAAAGAAGAAGGAGAAGAAGGGGAAGAAGGGGAAGAAAGGAAGACGTGCTGCAAGTACTAGTAGCGAGGAGGAGGATCAGGTGGTCCATAAGGTCAATAGGAACGATGGAGAGATGCCAGAAGGCGCGAAATCGACGGATGATGAGGATGAGAAGGTATTTGACCACGTTAGAAATACTCAGCGTGAAATTCTGCGTCGATTGATACCCATATTGCCTAGATTTAAAAATTTTCGAAAATTCAGAATTCCAACGTCTTCTGAATTCTGAATTTTGCAAATTTTTAGAACCCAAGCGTTATGGGTAGCAATCGACGCGGAATTTAATGCTGAGTTTTTCTAACGTCATGAAAAATATTCTGGAAAGTTGATTTCGAGATTCTGGAATTTTGAAATTCAGAAGACGTGTATGTAAAATTCAGAATTTTTTTTTCATAAAGTGAAATGGAATAGTGACGTTAATCGTAATTAACTAGAAATACTGCGTGGATTGATACCCATATTGCTCGGATTCTGAAAAATTGAGAAATTCAGAATTCAACGTCATCTGAATTCTGAATTTCTCAAATTTTTAGAATCCAGGCGTTATGGGTATCAATCGACGCAGAATTTAATGCTGAGTTTTTCTAACGTCGGGAAATCTTTTTGAATGTGGATTTTGACATTCTGTAATTAAGAAGACGGGGAAATTCTAAAATTTTGAAAGTCTTCAAATTTCCGCAAAATTAGTATCAATCAAATCAGCGCAGAATTTCAAGCCAAGCATTTCGAACGTCATAAATGTTTGCAGAACGACAAAATCGACGAGTACCGTGCTCTGGACATGGACCTCGACGCGCCTCTCCGACCAGACGAAGTCGTCAAAGCGCCACAAGCGTACACCAGAATCCACGCGTCTCAACAAAAACCCGGACCCCTCGTGCCCCGTCCCCCAACAACTTTCGAGCCGAAACTGGTCGTCGATGACCTTGAACCGAAAATCGTCAAAAAACCGGTGAAAAGTGGCAAAAAAGAGAAGAAAAGTGTCAAGAAATCGACGGCGAATCCAGTCGTCAAAAAGCTGAAAAAATCCGCCCAAATGCCAGATTCATCAGATTCCAAATCGAATTTGTTCGATATGGATGACTGGTTGGAGACTGGAAATCAGCAGAAGAAACGGGAACTGATTACGATAAATTTGGAGAAGGATCAGACGGAAAAACCGAAAAAAGCCAAGAAAAAAGCGGCGAATTCGACGTCTTCAAAGCGGAAATCGCGGGATTTATACGAAGAGACTTCTGGAGTCTGCACACCGTCAATTCCGCCGAATCAGGCGTCCCCGGTGGACTATTCCAGTCATTATAACGAGTGTTTCGTGAAATTGGCCGCCAACAAGGCGATTACGGTGGATTTCGCTGCGAGACCCAACCAGGATCCGCTGGATTACGGGAGGGTTACGGTAACCATGAAAGTCGAGAATTGTGGAGCGGAGAGGATTCAGAAGGTCGAGTTGGCGGTGGTGGACACGTTGAATGCGAAGATGGTGCAGGAGTCGAAGGTAGAAACAGAAAAAAAAAATCAAAAAAAATTATTTTCCATATTTTTAGAAATCCATCCTCCTCGCAGATGACCTTGAATCATCCACCTCATCAGACGCCTCTTTCGACGTCCAAATGTCGTCTATCAACGTGTCCAGAACCATGAGAGGCACCATAACCTATTTCCTGGTGGTAAGCTCACAAAATGGCGACGTTAACCAGAATCAGCACGAAATTCTGCGTCGATTGATACCCATAATGCCCGGATTCGGAAAAATGAAGGAATTCAGAATTTAGAAGACGTCGTCTGGATTCTGAATTCTGAATTTTTCTTTTTTTAGGAATCTAGGCGTTATGGGTATCAATCGACGCGGAATTTGACGCTGAGTTTTTCTAACGTTGGGAAGAAATCCTTTGCAGTAAGAATTTTCTTGACATTCTGGAATTTAGAAGACGTGGAAATTCTGAATTCCTAAAAATTGTCAAACAAAGTGGAATAATGACGTTTATCGTATTCAGCACGAAATTCTGCGTCGATTGATATCCATCATGCTCGGATTCTGAAAAATGAAGAAATTCAGAATTCAGATGACGTTGAATTCTGATTTTTTCAGATTTTTGGAATCTAGGCGTTATGGGTATCAACCGACGCAGAATTTGATGCTGAGAAAGGTTGACGATGTGGGATTTGCAATATTCGCAAATTTTTGAAAATTCAGAAGTTAGAATATAAAATTTCCAATTTTCAGAATCCAAAATCAAATTTTTATTTTCAGGACGACGAAGGCACTCGAGAAGACAAGTTAGACTTGCGACTCCCACTCCCATCCACCATTTTCATCGTTCCCAATTCCTATATCCGAAAAGACGACTACTCGACACTTCTGGCTTCAGATGACGTCGACTTTGCAGCATCGCAAAGTGTAAAGTCATCAGAATCGGTGAAATTGAAGCGGATTCTGTCGGAAATCTTCAAAAAAGCGCATTTCTCGATCGTCGAGGAGACTCCGAAGGCCGCGTCGTTGTTTGGAAGAACTGTTGGAGGACAGCCCGTGTGTCTGCTGGTGAAGCGAACTGTAAGTTGATATTTTGAAGTTTTCAGGAGAAATGACGACGTTAGAAATGTTCAGCGTGAAATTCTACGTCGATTGATACCCATAACGCTTGGGTTTTGAAAAATTCAGAAATTCAGAATTCAGATGACGTTAGAATTCTGAATTCTTCAAATTTTCAAAACCCAGGCGTTATGGGTATCAATCAACGCAGAATTTTGCGGAGAACAAAGTTAACGTCATGATTTTCTTCAAATTCTGAATTTTTCAGACCGACGGCGTCCAAATCGACGGAAAAGCTGGCGAAGAGCAGTTGATCCAGTCGATTGTTCAAGACGTTTCTGAGATTTGTGCGAGAGTTTGAAAATTTGTAATTTATTGATTTTTCTTGGCATTTTTGAGCATTTTGCAACTTTTTTTCTCTGGTGCTGTTTAGATTTTTTTTAAAAACTTGTGATTTCCGAGTAAGATTTCCGAATTTCTTGTCAAATGTTATTGTAATTGTAAGGTTGTGAATATCCAAATTTCCCCAATTACTAACTTTTTTTTTTTCGAAAACATTCCATTCCAAAAAAAAAAATTTTTATTTATTTTTTCATTTTTCCAAATTTTTCTAACTGGTGACAGATTCTCTATCTTTTGCACGCACTGAAACTAAAATTGATCTGAATAAATTATTAAGAACTTTTTTTTTTCTTTTTTTTCGGAAATTTAAGCTACGTGGGAAAATTTGCATTTTTGGAAGTTTTCTGGGATTTTTCGGGAAATTCGATACAGGAGAAGGCCGAAGGAAGGGCAGAAAGTTTTTGGGATTTTCTAATTCTTATACTCTCAAGAACCTGAACTTTTTTGGGTCTTGAAGCAAGAAATTCGGAAAAAAAAATTTTTGACCGTAAATTTTTTGTATTTCTCCAATTTTTCTTGAACCACTCAACGTTAATGAAAATGATGACGTTAACTGTTTTCAGTTTCAAATTTCACGTCGAATGACACCCATAATGACTAGATTCTGAAAAATCACAAAATTCAGAATATTCTGACTTCTGAATTCTGAATTTCTCAGTTTTTCAGAAATATAGCGTTATGGGTATCAGTCGACGCAGAATTTTGTGGCGAACAAATTTGACGTCATGAAAACATTCAGAAGTTTTTGAAATTCTGAATTCAGATGTGAAAATTCTGAATTTTCAAAAAATTTCAAAAATTTCAAGATTCACATCATTCAACGTAGAATTTTTGCTTAATAACTTTGACGTCAAGTTGTCTTTCAGAAGGATTAATTGTAAACTCCAGAAGACCTCCAACCTCCAACCTCCATTTTCCCTCCCCCATTTGTCATCAAAATGGATGCGAATGACACAAGAAATTGAGCGGAAAGGGGGAGGGGGGAATGTGATGGGATATATTATATGAGCAGCAAATTCTTCTTCTCCTTCTTTTTCTCCTCCAGTTTCGTATTTTTTATTTTTCGTCACCCCCCTTCACCCCTTCACCCCTTTGAGGGGTTTCTTTTTTGGCTTCTTTTCTTGGAATTTCAATTTTTTGGCTTCATTTTCACAATTGGAAATTAATTTTAAAGTGAAAACTGGAAATGGGAAATTTTAGTTTTCGTGTTTCGCTGTAAGACCCAAAATTTTCGAATTTTTCAAAATATTTTTTGCACAATTAGAATTCCAATGTTTTCATGACGTCAAATTTGTTTTTCATGAAAATCTGCGTCGATTGATACCTATAACCCTATATTTCTGAAAAAGTGAAAAGTTCAGAATTCAGAAGTCAGAAGTCAGAATATTCTGAATTTTGCGATTTTTTAGATTCTAGTCATTATGGGTGTTATTCGACGTGGAATTTAAAGCTGAAAAAGGTTAACGTCGTCATTTTTATTGAAAACAAATGGTTGGCGAGAAAATGTGAAAAAATTGAAAAAAAAATTGTGAAAATTTTTTGTCTAGTTAAGCTCAGTAAACTCAAATTTCGTGACGGGACCCGAAAAATGCATTTTTTGAAATTAGGCTCCGCCCACCACCCAGTTTCTTGGGAATAAAGATCCAATTAATTTCTTTCTCATTTTTCACCCGAAATAATTGGAATTTCAATTTTTTTTTCTCCTAGAAAAATTCTGAAAATGAAAATGAAAAACAAGCCCTGTACCATGTCTGTTGACCGAAAATAAGATTATATAGATGAGAAAAAAAATGAAAAATAATTTTTTTTTTGGATTTAATTGGATTTGGTATCCCTTTCATCTCACTGAAAGGGGGCTCATTTTTATGTTTTTAGGAGGGAAAAAAATCTGAAAATAAGACAAATCCTTCGGCTAATCCAAGGATTTTTCCCCTCGGAAAACAGCAATTCTGGACACTTTGAAGTTGGGTCTCGCAGCGAAAATTGATCGATAGACGAAAATTTCGGTTTTTTTTCGAATATTGGTCGTAGTACCATAATTGTAAGACCTAAATTATTCTTTTATATTTGAAAAAAATTTCGTGTTGTTTTTTGTTTATCACTCCCCCATTCCCCCCTCCATCCCTCGGTCCACTTGCCTAATTCCTCCCCCCCCCCCCCCCCCTTCATCCCCTCCCTCCCAACAAATACACATCATTTCTCTGCCCCTTTTTCTTATTTCTCATTGTTCCGTCCCTAATGAATCTCTTTTTTTTTCTTTTTTTTCTTTTTTAATTTTTTGTTTTGGTAAAAGCAGAAAATTAGAGAAAAATTGAAATTTTTAGTTTTTTGATTTTTTTGGTTTTTTTTCGAAATATTTTTTTTCAAATTTTCAAAATAGTTAAAAATAGCGACGTTAACCTTACTCTGCTCAAAATTTTGCGTTGATTGATACCCATATTGCTAGAATTCAAATTTTTTTTCCAAATTCTGAATTCAGATGACGTGGAATTCTGAATTTTACAAATTTTCAGAACCTAGGCGTTATGGGTGTTCATCGACGCAGAATTCAATTTTGAGTATTTCTAACGATATGGAATCCTTGGAAAATCACAAATTTGGTCTTGAAATTTGGAATTCTAAGAACCGCCAGTTTCAGGGGTTTGAATTTTGAATTCAAGTTTCATGTCAAGTTGTGGGTGAAAAATCAACGTCAAAATTACTCATCTTAAAATTCCACGTCGATTGATACCCATATTACCAACATTCCAAAAATTCCGAAATTCAGAAGACGTGCGCTTCTGAATTTTCGAATTTTTTCAATTTCTATCATGTTGGGTGTCATTTGATGTGGAATTGAAAACTGAGTATTTCTAACGATGTGGAACTAGATAAAACGTTCAAATGGTCCAGATAATTTGGAAAAAGAGAAACAAAAAAAAAATTTTAGAAAAAAGGAAAAATGTTTCTATAATAGGCGCTAAGGGGGGGGGGAAAGAAAAGGGAGATAGAAATAGCCAATTAGTCTCCAACAAGCCGTATCTCTTACTCATTTTCTCTACTTCTCCCCTCAAACCTTACCCCTTCCCCCCTTCACCCCTTCATTCACCCCTTCTCCATCTGATCCTTCAGAAGACTGACGCGGACATAGACGACGGATATCCAGAAGGCGTCAAGGACAAGAAAAAGTGGAAAAAGGAGAAGAAGACGTGACGAAAGTGGGCGGAGCTTGTCGAAGATGTGGGGTGTGATCAGAATGCGCACTTTTCGGAGATCCACTCGAAAGTTTGTGCTTTTAGGAATTTTAATATAAAATTTAGATGATCTTTTGATTTTTTGATCTTTTGATCTTTCAATTTTTGATCCTAAAATTTCAGAAAATTTGAAAAAAAAAATTCCTAAAAAAAATTTTTTTTTTTGGAATTTTTTTCAAATGAATTTTTTTTGCTCTTAAATTTTCAAAAAGGATTAATTACTGTAGTTTGTTCTCGTGGTGGGACCCATATTTTTTTATTATCGATTTTTCCATTTAGCGTGGCTCCACGAATGAAGCGTCCGAAACCCAGAGCATCGGAGAAGCAGAGGACTTTGGAGAGGTGGGTATTAATTATAATTCTAATGTCTTCTGAAGACGTGGGAGGAATTCTGAATTTTTTCGAATTTTTTTAAAATAAAAAAAAAAAAAAAAAATTTTTAAAAAAAAATTTTTAATTTTTTTTTTTTAAAAAAATTTTTTTTTTTT
>LR562858.1:2826-15621 GCA_900536345.3 Caenorhabditis sp. 39 LS-2015
AGAGGACAAGACTTCAGAAACTTCCTTCTCACCAAGCTTATCAACGCTGAAAATGCAGCTTACAAGAGCTCTAAATTCGCCAAACTTGCGGAAAGAACCCGTGCTTCTCTGCTCGAAGGACTCTACGCAAATCTTCGGGAGCGTGCCGAATTCTTCTCCACCCCACTTCTAGAGTCGACTTCTGGAGCATCCAACCCTTCCAATACGTCCACATCATCGACGTCTTCTGGAATCCTTAACTCTGTTAAGAAGGCGTTCATTGGAAGAAGTCGATCAGTGTCGCAAGAGCAGAGCCACGTACCACATCGCGCTGCCACTATCAACGTGACAAACCGGCCGAAGAAGTCAGTTTCGTCGACGAGCTCATCAGCTTCGGCGAGGACACATTCACCGATTCGGGATGAAGTGCCAAAAACTCACAGGTGAGTGTCTAATAAATTTGAGTGTGTTACATATTTAGCAGACCCAAGTTGAATGTGCGCTTGGGTCTGCTAAATATTTAGCAGACCAAAGTGTAATGAGCGCGTGGGTCTGCTAAATGTTTAGCAGGCCAAACTAGTATAGAGAAGACCCTAGTTCATAATTTTCAGAAATGAATGGGATGTTTCTTCTCAAGAATCACCGGACAACGAGCATGATTCGGACACTGGAATGGTAAATCTTAATCTTCTGAACCCCCGGCATTATTTCTCATTTTTCCAGGAATCCATGTCGTCTACCGAGCTCTCCTCGCATCAAACCCGCGCCTCCTCCTGCACATTCTGCGTCGACGATTTCCATCATCAGTCGACAGAGGCGAAGCGACTGGAGACGTTATGTGTGGACGTGACACGTCTTCAGAACGAAAAGCATGACCTTCTACGACAGAATGTGTCGTGCAAGACGGATATCAAGAAGTTGAAGGACAGGTGAGAATTGCAAAAGGATTCACCAATGAAATAGAATGTTTTCAGACAAAGCTACTTGTCAGACGAACTGGAGCGAGCCAACGACGAGATTTCGCGTCTACGCCGAATGCTGAAGAAGCCGTCAAACAGCGACATGGCTCCGGTCCATCAGCACTTTGAACGATCGTATTCCGACGTGTCCGTCTGAAAGCTTTCCCTCCTCTGTTCCTAGATGTTAAATACTTCTTCTCTTTCCTAATTTCCATTTTATCAGGGTACAATTCATTTCGGGCTATGCACACACTGTTTTCCAGATATATTTTTCTCTATATTTTGAGCACATTTTCTTCTACTGTTCCATATCCCCTCCCTCCATTTCCTGTCGAATACATCTCCTTTCTACACCTTTTCCCGCCCCAATTTCGCCCCGATGTCTCTCTCTCTCACTCTGTGTCTCTCCATTTCCTGTTGTATATGTCATCAACTACCCGCAAATCTTGCATATATATACTTTTTTCCAATTTCTCGAATATTTTCTCTTCCTCAAAGTTTTTATTGAACTGATTTCTTGTATTTTCTTCTGTTTAACTCTGTCCAACTACCCTGAAGGTTTCGAAACTTCTCGAAAAGAATCAATCAGACCAATTTGAAGAATGAATTTTAAATATTTTTAAAATTGCCAACCAGGTCCACCCAGCCGTAAAATGGGTAGTAGACTAGTCTACGAGGTCTGATGGGTTCATGCCCTGTGGTGATTTAAACCCCCAGACCAAGAAGCGACAGAAATCGAGCGCATAATGTTTATTCAAGATGTTCCCCTCACAAGAATGATCAAGATATCAATATTTCACTATCACAGAAAAGGAAAAGGAAAGACATTTACAAAATGGTACAGGAACATCGATGTTTCCTTGGCGGTTCCTCTATAACATTTACGACTTGCATAATAAGCCCCGCCTTCTTTTCAATGTAAACCCGAATTGAATTCCCATGATCCAACTCGAGAACCACCATTGAATCGGCATTTAGTGGAGAACTGGAGCCAATGACTCGAGCAGTCGGCAGGTTCGACGCCATCTCCAGAAGAGGCACTTTGTTGGCGGTTTTCAGTTGGAAATAGGTTCCCAATGGGCGGTTCGTGGCTTTCCAGTTCTGAAGTAGTGGGACGATTAACTTGCTTCTGGATTTTAGGATTTTAGAATTAAGGATAAAAGTTATACCTCAAAAATTTGCGCTATAGTGTCATACGGTATTCCGTGACTCTCCCAAGTGACAGTTTGCACCATGGAATCCAAGAATACCTTGATAGGAAGATCAAAGTGGACGTGCCATTCCAAAGCGGTAGCTATCTAGAAAACACCTTTGTTTTTGATTCTCTCCCACTTTATTATTTTTCCCTCTTACCATCGGGAGGCTAAACAGCGCCAAGTCCCCACCGTCATTATAGACTATAGCTTTCTTGATTGCCTTGTATGGACAGATCTTCTTGTAGAAATCCATTGGGATGTAGTCGTGGTTCCAGATAATCACCTCATCAGACACGTACACATTGGGGATGTATTCCAGCGCTTCGGTGCTCTGAATATACGAAACTATATAGTTATTGATCGGATTCTTAGAATTAGAATTGGAATTACCATGACGTTGAGCTTCTTGATGACTGTTCCTGGGCGGTCCAGGAAGAAATTGCAAATTGTGGTCATAGATTGATACTCTTGAACCCTCGGGGATATATTGTGCTTTACAATCTTCCGTTTCGGAAATCCCTGAATCTCAATCTTTCCACGAAACATATGCCAGTACCAATGATCGTGGAACACAATTTTTTGAATCGATATTTGAATTGAGTCGAATTTAAATGGAACCGAATTGTTTGTAGCGTTAAGGTAATGGGATTGAGTTTTGTGGACTAGGCGGTACCTAAATTTAAAGTGCAAAAAAACTGCAAATTTAGTGGAACTGACCGAATTTCAATCCGTAAATGTTTCATAATCGCATTTTGACACGGATACGAAAACCGTTTGGTTCTACCCGGTTTACTGTTAACTTCGGACATGATTCAGGTTCGTTAATCAATTGGAAAGTATATAGATAAAGACAGAAGAAAAGGGGAGGGGACAAAGTAAAGTAACAGCAGCTCTATCTGGCTGGCTGGCTAGCTGACTGGCTGACTGAATAAAAAAGAGATACTTCTGCTCGAGAGGGAAATGATAATTAGCGGGCTGATAGTGATAGTCAGTGATGCTTGGAGACGGAAGAGACGGGTGGAATAGAAGAATAATATATAGAATGTGTATAGATATGTGATGCCCTGGGGGCAGGTTAACTGGAATCGTTTTTTTTTCGAATTGTAGTTTTTCTAGGTAGAATAAACTTTTAAAGTTCTAGTCCTAGCCCTAGCCATCAAACTTTATTATTAAGTATATTTTCGAAGGAAGAGTAGGTTCAAAAAGTGATATCCTCCTCCACGACTTCCTCCTGTTCCATATTCTCCGGTCTCCCATCCAGTGTCCGATACTTGATCAGCTTATCAAAAATCGGATACACCATGACACGCCGTCTCAAATCACTCGAATCCCGCAGTTTTTGCAGTGAGATGAGCAGAATTTTGTCGAGTTCCAACATGAAGTCGTCTGTGGGGAAAGAGATAAGGAATTGGATTAATTGGCGCTCGTATCGTGACTTACCGTACGATAAACCCTGGAATTCTTGAAATTGAACCAGAAAACTCATAATTCTTCTTATCAGAGAAGCAGAGTGAATTGAAGCGAACGAATTGATGAATAAAAATCAAAAATGGATAAGGAAGAGGGGGGAAGTTAAATGGAACAAATACATGAAGTTTTCTAACCGTGTTTTTATGACTAATCGCGTGAGGAACATCAGATTCCCTTTTCTTTTGTGATGAATCATCATTATTTCTCACTATTGATTTATTATTATTTTTTGTTTTCTAGCAGAATGAGCCATTTAGTTGGCCTAGAAAACGCAAGCCGTGACGCGACACGTAGCGCTCGAACAGTAACCCAAAAATCAGAAAAATTCCGTTTTAAACTAACCGTATACCGTTTTAAATGCGCATAACAAGTTGACAAAAAATTTCCTGTAATTAATTACTTCGCGAGTCGCGCGTTGCGTGTCGCGTTGCGGCTTGCGTTTTATTTTCTGCCGCTCACTTATTTTGGTTTTTCGTTTTTCGTTCCAGGACCCATTAATAACTGTTCTAAGACCCATTAATAACTGTTTAATAACTAATCATATTGCTTGAACCCTTCATTACAACAGTTTAAAAATCAATAGAAACTGTCCCCATTCTGCATATTAGTACTGGACTTGTCCGTATTCGTCAGCTTCTTATATCCATA
This sequence comes from Caenorhabditis sp. 39 LS-2015, assembly GCA_900536345.3. Taxonomy (NCBI): domain Eukaryota; kingdom Metazoa; phylum Nematoda; class Chromadorea; order Rhabditida; family Rhabditidae; genus Caenorhabditis; species Caenorhabditis waitukubuli. The sequence goes on from LR562858.1 coordinate 7,079, forward strand.
GCAATTGCCCACGTTGGTATACCCGGCGGCCACCAAAGTATTAGTTGTAGTGGTATCCCAGGAGTAGATCAATGCTGGAATTCATTTCAATATCTTATTTGAAATAGGAATTTCTTGCTATTATTCTAAAGCATAGCTTACATGAATTTCCGGGTCCCTGGAGGAAATCGATCGTGGCAAATGCTCCGCACACCTTCTCCTTCATACAGTACCCACTGCCACTTCGATACAGCAGATTTCCGGCGGTGTCATTGCACAGTGCGACTCCAGTTGGTGGATTGACGACTACAGCGCAGGCAGATGCTGAAATGGGTTACGGTAGCTATCAGAGCATGCTTTAAGGGCTCACTGGGATTCAGATAAAGACCATCGAAGATCCGCACCATGTAAGACTTGCAAGTCTTCCAAAATCCTCTCTCGGTGTTCAATGCGACACTGAAATGATTTTCCTTTTTGTAAAAACTAAAAACCTAAAATCCAGAATACGTAGTCATCCATCCGACATTGATAAGTCCCAGAGAAACGTCCGAACTGATACTGATATCCCAATCTGAAAGAGAGAAAAGGATTACGGTAGTTGTGCATATTGTCGTGGTGGTGTTTGCGGACTCTCTACTCACAACTATCCATCGCATTATAACTCGAGTATCCGCACACGGTACCGCCCATGTTCGGAGCCGAAGTGTTCGCCGAGGTTAGGGTCTCGCAGTAGCGGATTACGGACGGTGTCCAGTCTGGAAAGCTGACGGGAATTTGAATTTTCTCGATGCTTGCCTACTTCCATAAAGTGACAACTGTCCCGCAATCAGGGGAGAAGTGATAAGGATCGGAACGAGAATATTGAGAAGCATTTTTGGAGAATTCCAGAGTGCAGCCACCCGAGAAATGAGCCAAATGCCCCATTCTCCCCGAATTTATAGCCAATTCAATAGGGAAGAAGCGGGCTGAAAAGGAAGTGAGAAAAAGCAGAAAAGGGCCAAAGTTTGGTTTAGCAGAGTTTGTTATCAAACATCCGGTCCAAAACCATCCGGAAAAGTGGGTCAGATCGTGAGAAAAATAGGAGAATAAAGGCCATTTTCCATTATATTCCATTTAACACTGAAGAAAACTTTTACATGCAAAGAAGTTGACGAAAATAAATAATACGGAATGGGGATGGGAAATGGGGGGGGGGACATTGATAATAAACAGTGGACGGAGACGGGAACTATGCAAATGGGCGGTAAAAAGTACTGTTATACTGATAATCCCGGGGAAGAAGAACGGGAAATTCATTAAATTATCGATTTTTCCGATAGGATGGGCGGTACGGGGACGACAAGTAGATCAGGGAAGTGGGGGAGACGTGGGGTAAAATGATTGACGAAGTGAGGTGATTCGAGGTCCTTTAATAGTTGTTTGGTGGATTATTGAGCAGAGGATGATTGTCCAGCTTCCTCTTCCTCGTCATCGGCTTTTCCAGGAACCCAGAGTCCAGATGAGATGCAGCGATCGAAGTGGTAGGTGAACACCTGAAATAAAAACGATTGTTAATGAGGTTTAACAGATAATTTCACCTCTTGATCCATCTTGGTGCACAAGGCCTTGAGAGCCTCGATGTCGTGGTTCTCGAAGCACTTTCGCATCTCTTCGGGAAGCTCCTCGAACACTTCCTGGGGGTCCAGACCTCCTGGTGAAGCCTTGACACGCTGCTCCTTTTCCTCAGCCTCTGCTTCTTCCATGGCGGCCTCTCTCTTTGTCTGAGCACGAGTGCGGAGTCTGTTTTCGAAGGCCTTCACCTCCTCATGATACTGTCCCAAGTAGACCGGCTCAGCCATCTGGAATTTCTTGAAGAACTGCCTCTGGACAGTTGTGTTTGTGGGGGTGGCATTCAGCGACTTGGAGAGCTCCAGAAGGTACTGGATGATGATGCACTGCTCGGCCATGGCGCTCATCTCCTCGTCCTTCATCTCGATGGCGGCGTTCAAAGCTTCAATGGTGAGCCAGTTAGCAGTGTACTCTGACGCCAAGTGTGGATGTTGAGCCAGGAAGATTTCAGTAGCTTTCGCTCCACCCTTCAGCTTCGAGATTTCGTGCAAGAGAGAATCATTCTCCTCGAAGAATCTTCCCATTGCAGTCGAATCCTCCTCCTCTGTAAGCTTCACTGGCTTCTTTTCAGTGATCTTGTTGATTCGAGAAGTGCTGAACGCTTCGTGTCCAATGGTGTCAACGTTCCACGGCTCCAGACGCTCCTTCTCTTCCAACTCCTGCTCCTTCTTGCGCCACTCCTCCTCCTGACGCTTCACTTCATCAATCTGCTTCTGGATCGCGTCCTTTTCGTCAGTGCTGACCTCGGCAAGCTTCTTCTCGAGCTCCTCCATCTTCTTGCTTGTGGTTCCCTTCTCCTTCTCAATCTTCTCCTTTTCTTGCTTCTTCTCGGCCATACGCTCCAGACGAGCCTGGTGACGCCATCTGAAAGAATGGTTTGTCAGAGAATGGAAAAATAATCTAAAAACCTTACCTGTAAAGCGATGGAGTATCGATGTTTGGGTGAGTGTCGTCCTCGTCGTCGGACACCTCGATGTCCTTCCACTTGGAGTAGTCGATTGGCATTTTCTGAAAAAATTAAAAAGATGAAATCGTAATTCAATGCGCGAAAGCCAACAAGAGATGTAAAATGAGAGTTTGAAAGTGTAAACAAGCAGCCGGAAGTTTCTCGAGCACCGCTATCAATGGTTGCCCGGGCAACATTGATGGAATCCTTTAAACGCGTGCCGGAGAAGCTTCGAGAACGGGATTATTATCGATGAAGCGCGTTTACACGTTCTAAGCTGACAGAGCATGCTGCCAACTCATCAGCCACGTAAGCAGCAATGAAAATCAACGAAGTTAAATAGTTCGAGAACATTCTAGAAACATGACATGAGGGAGCTGTGGAAAAATTGAGAAAACTAGGGGATTCCATGAATTTATGAGTGGTTTGGAGTGGTTTTACAATCAAAACACTCCAAATTTACGAGGGAAAGTGAATTTGGCATGAAAAAGCAGAACATTCAAGAAAAATCAACTGAAAATGAGCGAAAAAGCATCGAAAACACGTAACTCCGCCCATTTCAATTTTTCTGGCAACCTCGGACACGCGGATTTGCAACCACCCCGCATGCTCTCTGGGTTACCAAAAACGTGACTAATATGGCCATATACGGGAAAACAACAGAATTATGAAAATCGATAAGAGGTTGTTTGCAAAAACCTGGTTTTTCAAATGCATTTTTCTTGCACATTTTAAGAAAAAAACTTGAAATCTTCGATATTTTCTGTTTTTTCATTTTGCGCGTCAATTATATTGCCGATTATGGGTTCTGTGCAGTTTACCGTGACGGTGTTTGTCCTAATTGGAGGAATTTCACGAAAACAGTCACTTTCTTCACCTTGTTTACTCCTTTTTCCAATATTTTAGTTCATTTTTTTCAAAATTACACCCCGACGCTGAATATTTCAGCAATATCTTCTCACTTCGCTTCTCTACCTATTATCTTCTTGCTTCCTCGCTTCAAATTATTATTTCCAGGGCAGTTCAACACGGAAAACAATGTCGTTGATGTCGTCGAAACTCCGCTACCTTCTTCTCGCCTATGCCGTCTTTGCCGCCATTCAGTTCGGTCTGCGCTGGAAGAACTACGACATCTCGCCGAAGCAGTTCAAAACGATCGCTTCGAAAGCCGCCGCTTCACCAACTGCCAAGCAAGCCGTTTCCACGCTCACCGTCGGAATGAAGAACTTCTACGAACCACTTCTGCCGAAGAGCATCGAATGGCACGCGATCCAATTGGGTAAATTGGACCTTGTGGTGAGTATTTTTACGAATTTATGGGATTTTTTTTTTGAATCATTTGATTTTCAGATGTACCCAATCTACACCACTTTTACCGAGTACGCCGCCGTCTTCTCCGCACCATACCCTACTTCCGGACGCATCGGACTTCACTGGGCCAATTCGACTTGCACTGTTCTGAAGGGACAAGTCGGACGGTTCTCGGATGATACTCAGGACGACGTCAAGGAGGTTTACGGAGAAGGAAAGCTGTTCCGCCATGGACAGTTTGAGTCCTACGTCTACGATCTCCAGAAGGACACCTATGTCGCATGCTACGGTCGCGGATTCCTTCCACTGTCCGCCACGGTTGTTGTCAGCTCCGGAATCACTTCTGGAGAGCCAGTCTCTGTCGTTAAGCTCTACCTCTCGATGCTTGGCAACTACTACAACTCCGTCTCGCACTCGCTCTACCACTTGTACCAGCATTACAAGTCTCGTGCTACCGGAGAGCTTTAAATCGCATTTCTCCATTCCCACTTTCACCATTCCCTAATTTATCAACTTCTTGAATTATGATTGTGCCCTATCTTCACCCTGATATACCCCTTGTTACGGTTTGACTCGATTTTTACTGCATAATTTATTATCATTATGAATCTCATCAGTCAAAATTGCATCACAGAATTATGAAAAACGAGGTAGAATTAAGATTTATAGGAAATTTTTTCTGGAAAACCCGATTTGTCACCATTTTTTGTATTCTTGATTCTTGATGTGTCATCCTCTCACTTGTACAAGTAGCTTCTGACTGTGTTCCTCTCGAAATCCGTCACAAATGCCTTATTCTTGTGCAGGAACAGTCCACATGGAGCTTGGAAATGTTCGCCAGAAGCCGGCTCGATGTCGTACAAATAGTCTCCCTTGTAACTGATAACTCCTATTGTTGTCCTTTCAGTCTTCTTATCAGTATAAATGGCGACGATTTGCCCGGTGGTCAAGTCGCAGTTGACAGTGTTCAAGTTGAAGCGACCACTGGAAAATTGAATAGAATTTCAAATTAAAAATTATGAAATCCACTTACCCAACTTTTGGCACTGCTATACCGGGCGGGGATATATTCAGCTTCCTCAACATCTTCCCTGCTCCATCATACAGCAAAAGCTCATCTGTAGTTCCCACAATTACGTCATCATCCAACCCAACTGCCACACAGTTCACTTGAGCGCCTTTTGTCTCCCGAACAGGGAAACAGAGGGTCGGTTTGAAGGTCCGATCAAAAATGAAGATCTTCGTCTTATCAGCAATCACAAATCGACCCCGGGAGTCGACTGCAACGTCGGTTGGCTGGTAGAACTCCGAAAACTGAACTGCTTTCAGAATCTCCCCTTTCGTATTGATCTTGCTCAACATCTTCTGTTGCCAGGATAGAATTACAAGTTCGTCATTTCCGAGATACACCATTCCCACAGTTCCAGCCTAGAAACCGTTGAACTATATAAAACCCAAATAATGATTCAATACTCACCTTGAACTCTGCATTTTGCACATCGGCTACCACGTCTCCATTCTCCTTCAACACCCTCACTCTCTTATTACCGCTGTCCAGCACAAACATCCGCTTCGAAGCCTCATCCCACCAACTTTTTGTGGGATACTTGAATTGGACGGGCATTTGCCAGTTAAACTCGTGGGTGCTTGATATATGGAAGTTTGTGGGAGAATTGGCTACTGGACGGCCAAAGATTTTCACATTCAGTTGGTATTCTCCAGGATTTGAAAGTCTGAAATTTCACAATTTAGTTCTATATGTTAGAGTGCTCTCTGGGTTGGGTTAAACGTATCAGACCCAACTGACAAAACGTTATGGGTCTGCTAAATATTTAGCAGACCCAACTGACAAAATGTTATGGGTCTGCTAAATATTTAGCAGACCCAACTGACAAAACGTTATTGGTCTGCTAAATATTTAGCAGACTCAACCGACAAAGGGACATGGGTCTGCTAAATATTTAGCAGACCCAATCGACAGAGTGACATGGGTCTGCTAAATGTTTAGCAGACCTAATTTTTCAAATACTTGTTTTTTCAACAACAAAAAACTTACCGGAAGCTTATTTTGTAAGTTCCATCATTCTTATCAACAACTTTGACATTATTCGCTTCCTCCTCTGGTTTGGGCTTGTTCTGAATAGCGGCACTACGGGTATACTCCACATTGATGGCTTCCAGTGTTACTTCAACAGGATCTCCTCCAGAAACTCGGGGCTTCCCGTCAACGTCTCGGGTTCTAAATATATGATTATTATATTATCATTATCACTAAAATAACTTACATTAAAGTCACAATATTCTCCACGAAAATGCCCATACTCCTTGGAACTTCAACTCTGGAGGTTCCGGGAAAGGTATTAGAAGCATAGAGTTTGCCAAACTCGTTCAAGTTTTTCTCAACGTCTGGAATTGTATTTTTTTCAGAAAAATCATCAGTAAAGCGACAATTATTAAATTTGTACCCATCAACATTTGCTCTGAGTTTGTATTTATTCTCAGGAATGCATTCTCTCTTGGTTCTATGATGTTTCTTTGGAATTTGTCATCAGATGCTCCATCCTTGAGCTGACGAGCCATTGAACGAACGTCCAGCTTACAGGATTCAAGTTCCTACGAATTTCAGCCTTTTTAAGAACCCGGAGTCAAAAATTTTACCCTTTGCAACTTTTTCTTCTCGTCCTGAATCGCTTCCAACTGATCTTTCAGCACTTTCCGCTTCTCGTCACGTCTAATTCGAACTGTTTCGATTAAGGATCTTCGACGATTTTCAACAAGGTTTGAGACTTCCTGAAATTTAAATGTTTTTGCAAAAAAACACAACAATATTCATGAAAATTCTTCATGAAAATCCCGGAAATAGGTGTCAACGAATTGATCGGAACAAAAACAGTGTGTGGAAGCAGGGCGCGGCGGCGGCGGAGGAAAAAGAGAGTATACGGGAATGATAGACGCAGAGATAACGAAACGAGGGATGGGAAAGAGAATAAACATAGAGACGCACTGTTCCGATCGAAAAAATAACAGAAAAACGGAGAAGGAACATACCTGTATAGCCACATTGATCTGCTCCACAATCTTATCAACATTCTCATCCAACTGAACGATTTCACGGTTTACAGACAAGTGAGCATCATCCATGGCTCTGAGACGACCTTTGGCGCGGTAGACAACTATCTCGGACATTCGTTTGATTGCGATTGATAAGGGAACCACAGTGTGTTCGTCACATTTTTTGCTGAAATTTAAAACTCTTGGTTAAACGTTATGATGTTGGGTCTGCTAAATATTAAGAGACCCAATCAAGATACTGCTCTAGTTTTGTAATTGTGAGCCCTAACTCACTTGATCACAGAACTTTGGCAGTGTTCGCAGAACACCAAATCGCATGTCTCACAGTAAAGTAACTGATCGGATGGGTGGTTGGTACAGGACGGAACCACATCCTTCCTTTGTCGCTGCATCACATCCAAAAGTTGATTGATGAAAAAAGCAGCTGGGAAAGAGGTTACGCCTCCTGCAGGAATCGGGCACACTTCACGACAAAGAGGACATCGTAGGGAAGGTGGATCGGTCTGTAAATGAAAATGATTATTTAATACCAGCCTGGCTCCGCCGGCTACCGCCGCCGTTTCCAGCTGGATTTTATTCCAAAAATCATATAACCTTTATTACACTCACTCGAGCGTATACCGTAGGTTAATACGATAAGAACAGATACTACACTTTGATTTTAGCACTTGGGTAATTGAACCGGGCACGCGCTATTTATACTCGGGCCGCGGCCGACACCAAACAGGGACGGCGATGGAGGCCCGCCGGCCTCTCTTAACCATTGCGGACAGAACGACTGAATGACAGACATACTCCCTTTGCGGAATATATTATAAGAATGATTTTGATACAATTCTCACCTCAGGACTCAATTCGGCCAACTGTGACAAGCAGAACAGGCAAACCGAATGGGAGCACGGAAGAAGTTTTGGTTTTCGGGTGTTCTGAAAACGTCATTCGTTTTTTTCAAAAGTTGTTTAAGGTTTCAAAAAACTTCGAATTCGAAACTGAACTCAACCACAGACACAATGGCAGAAAGTACAAACAAACGGAAGGTACTGAGAGTCAATGAAAAGGAGAAAGAGATGTGAAAATTGAGAGACGCAGTCGTGCTTGGTGTCACGCGGAGGGCGCGGAGCGTAGAAAGAGCTCAGTTTGTACATGCATACATATGAAAGTGTGACCACAGCGAGAGGAAAGGGGGAAACCTGGACGGAAGTCGTTAGAGAGTATTGAGAGAGTGAATAAAAATAGATTTTTTACTTTTACAGCATCAGCGGTTTGATAAGTTAATGTTAATTGAAAGAGCGCTTTGTGAATCTAAGATATAGGAAGCATTGAATTTCAAAATCTTGAATTTTTGATCAAAAAACGTGAAAACAGCTCCTAATTTTGTACAAGTACAAAAAAGTTTTGAGAAAAATAAAGCGGGCTATACCTGTTCCATATGCGCTTGAAATACAGAAAAAATGTAATATTTTGTTTCATGGATTTTTAATGTTTTTGCTTACAAAAAACATTGTAAAATATAAATTAAGTTCATGGATTATTAATTAACTTTATTCGTTAAAATATAAATAAAACAATTAAATAAAATCCCAAACAGGTACAGAATCGGTTTTGCGACCGATTCTGTACACACGTG
>LR562858.1:15721-28312 GCA_900536345.3 Caenorhabditis sp. 39 LS-2015
CACGTGTGTACAGAATCGGTCGCAAAACCGATTCTGTACCTGTTTGGGATTTTATTTAATTGTTTTATTTATATTTTAACGAATAAAGTTAATTAATAAAAATGTAATCAAAAACTTGATCTCAACGCCATACAAATTCACAAAGAAACTGTATTTGCTCCTAGAGATGTACAGATTACACGAGTTCTGAACGGATCATATATTTTTCTGTTCACTTTCACAATTGTGGACGACTATTTTTAGTATTCCGATCTCACCACGTTTTTTTAGTACAAAAAGTACAGAATTGTTCACCTTTTCCAAAAAATCAATCAAAAATTTGAGATTTTGAAATTCAATGCCTTCTATATTTAGCAGACCCAAGATAAAACATATTTAGGTCTGCTAGATATTTAGCAGACCCAAGTTAAAACACGCTTGGGTATGCTAAATATTTAGCAGACCCAAAATAAAACATGTTTGGGTATGCTAAATATTTAGTAGACCCAAAATAAAACATGTTTGGGTATGCTAAATATTTAGCAGACCCAAGTTAAAATGCGCGTTTTTTTGGATATATTAAATTTCAGTTGCATTTTCCTTTTTTTAAACATACCCCGTCATAAGTGTACAAGCAGGTGCTACAAGTGAGAAATGTCTCGGAGAAGTCGTCCACGTTGATGTTCACAGTCTCCACCAAAGAGGTGCTTGTGGACGCCAGAGCCATTATCTGGAAGAATGTGAAATGGAAATAAAAAAGAACAAAGAAACGGAAGAAATGAGGTGGTTAAGGAAATTTAGTCATGTGCGAGGAAGCAATCGGGGGTGGTCTCGGCCTTGAGGCGGATGAAAAAGAGAAAAAAAGAAACAAATCTTTTTGAATTCGGTCACAAGACCTATTGGGTTTCAATGGGTTCAAGAGAGAGAGAGAAACGCATAGAGTTCTAAGGATGTTAGGGAGAATTGCTAAGCCATCCTAAAGATCCTAATACTTCCACAGTAATCTATGTCTGTGGCAACCTGTGCAGTATCCAGTACGGTGCTTCAATAAACTTCAAACTACTGTCATGGTGGTCTAGAAGAATAAAAAGGACACTGCTGGATGGGTGGTTGTGGTAGTGGGAGGACGATTTGTTCTCATTCTACATTTTCCTTTTTATCTCTACACTCTCCATCAATATCAACACTCTCTCATCATCTCTGACAATTGGCCGCTTCCAAGTTTCAAGTAGTCTCTAGTCGACAAAAGCATGTTTCGGACGGGGTGCCCGCGGGAGGGTAAAACAGCTGACTAAACGGAGGAATGGAAGTGGAATCATTGATTTATCGGGAAGATTTTCTGGGAGAAAAGATGGATGGGATGGACTGGTTTTCGGAAGACGGAAGGTACGGAAAAGTATCAAGATTGTACCGGGTTTATGGATTTTCATGCATCTGGTATCGACGGAGATTCAAAAGCCATAAGAGAAAAGTCTGTATCGGATAATGTGAACTAAGATTTCATGATGACAAACAATAATCTAGAAAATGAAAAAAAAAACCACCAAATAAAATGATAAAGCTGAAAGTATCATCCCAAAGCTTTTCCTCAACTAAAAAAACAGATTAGCATCTTCAAAAAAAACCTGAAAAGCTGCAAAGAAATACACAAGTGTGCTACTATTGGGGTGCAGTGGAGTGTGGAATGAGAAATGTATGCTGAGGGGCCCGAATGTCTCAGTGCCTGCGTCTCCCCGCTTGTTCTCTAATCAATATACTCTCTCATCTCTCACATGGGGATGCGAAAGATTATGTGAGAAAGTGAGACGCAGGCAGAGAAACTAGGTACACAGAAAATAACAAGTGCATTAAGTAGCAAAAGTGACAATGCTTGGGATCTAGGGAAACTTGGCTTCACTGCACTGGAGGAAGGAAGCAAGGGTTTTTCAATCCAGGATCCAGCAGTTTCGAATTGAAATATGTTCCAGGAAGACTGGAAACCGAAATTCTAGATTAATCTGTTCCTAAAACTCTCTTAAAAAAGATGCAACTTCAGACGATTCCCCCATAGCCGCCTGCAATGAACAAATGGAAAATGTCACAGGCACAACCACCCACACCAGCTGGTATCTCTGGGCCATGATGTATTACTGTCGAACTGCAATGTTACCACCTGGCACTTATTCATCTGTGTTGCGCTTTCCCAATCGCCCGCTTTTTGTCAATTTTGATTGTTTTATCTTTCGTCTTCAATATCCCTTCCTCATTTTCCAATCTCGCATTGGAAAAACTTGATGATGATCTTGATTCTGCTGTGGGCATTTGTTTGATAGGATATTTATTTATTGATGGCTTTTGAATCACTAACAAATCTCTATTCAATTTATGTGAAGCTACAGTAACCATTTGTGCTTCAACTAGAGTTCTAGACAATTCCATTCAGCTTTCACTTCAATTATTCATTATTTTCCTCAAAAACTTACATTCAAACCCCGCGCCGGCTTGACATGAATCTCTCTCTCTCTTACCCTCTCCCCCGGGAGACACCTTCCCACACTGGACACATGTCAGTGATCAGACAATGATGGAGACTCAGGCTGTGAGAACCACTCTGCGTCTACCTACTGGCAATTGTCCCTCGGCTTCCTCTAAAGTTGCGCGATGTCCTCCCGACACTGACCCGCACAACCACCACACGCACCTCCCTTAATTCCACTACTGTTTGTGTCTTTTTCTCGTTTTCCCTGGATCTTGTTATCTTTAAATTCCAAACTAGAACTGAAAATTCTGTATTCTAAAAAAATAGAATAATAATAGGGAGCCAACCCATCCATTTTGTCTTGTTTATTGGTACCTCTCTCAGAATAACATCACACTTCCCTCAAGATTCTTATTTTTCTATTCTGAGAGAAAAATAGAGAGGAAGATGGACGGGTAGAATTGCAATTCCAGTTCTATTCGTCTTTCAACTCAAGGTTCTATACATTTCAATTCTCCATCCAATTTCGTTCATTTTATATTTCCACCTGCCCCCAGTCCTAACAAATGATTCATGCTCTATTGATTGGAGCCTTCCGGAGACTCTTTTATTGTTTATATTAAATACGAAATAATATATCATTTGAGTCATATTGAATGAGTACAGCACTTTTGTTCAAATTGTATACATCTCGTCGCATTGTTTGATAAGTTGATTCAAAAAATTCCAATTCTAATGGCTAAAAATATTATCTTCAACTGATTAGGTTGAAGATTCCGCTAATATCATTATGACTACTCCCGTATTATTCTTTAAAATCCCTGATTACAGTCTCCGTCTCACTCAAATGGGCGAGCCTGTCTCCCAAACGATATTCGGTGGGTCTCCCACCGTAACTTCATACGGTGGAATTGTGAATGAGATGTTCGACGGTGGAAGCGGAGATCCAATGGATACACCAAGTGCTTTACCCAGAAAAGGAGCAGTTCCGCTGATTGGTGAGCTTTTGGAATTTCAAAAAATGTCAAAGTTACTCAACAAAAACAAAAAACTCGGAAAAAGACTTTGCAACATTTGCCACTTGCACCTAGCCAACTGGGTCATAATAACCTTCTTTATATATCCCATGGTCATTTGCTCAAATGACAGTCGAGACAGAAGAGACGCAGACATACCTCCGGAACACTCTCCCTCTCTAGAGAGGAAGCTCTCTCTCTTTCTAATCCCCTGCGTCTCTCAAAGCTTTGTGTGTCTCTTTATGTGCTCTCGTCGGCTCAATGAGCCGAGAAACAGGCAGAGAGCACTCCTTTCTCGGTTTGCGGGCCTCTTTTGGACGTTATATCCTGTTTCTATGCGAATTGACGGCATTTCGTTGCCCTTTTCTCTTATTTTATAAGAATTTGTTTTAAAACGTTGAATCTTACTGGAGATCTCTGAAAATTTCTTGAAAAAACTGAATGGATTGTCAAAATGAGTTTTGAAATTCAATTATTCACCTTATGATTTGAGTTTCTCAATTCCTACAAACTACAACTTGTTATCAGTTACTCATTATCAGTTTGGCCTGTTCCTTGTCACAAATTTCAGTAACAATTGACTCATTTCCAATTGATTCATTTTTTCAATTTTTAAGAATATTTTTTTCCTATGAAAATTCCCCCAGTTTCTTACAATTAGATTTTTCTTATATATCGCAACATTTCTGAAAAATGAGTTATTACTTTGAAAAAAATATAAAATTCCCACATCAGTTAGTTTTATTTCAAATATTGACATAACCGTCCGTGGGTGAAACATCTGCAAACTTTGAGAAGATTTTTTGAGGAGTGGGAGTGTCTGAGTTTAGAAGTGTCAGTATCAAAAGTAGAAAAATATATATATGCAGTTTTCAAAAGTTAATGTATTTTTTTGAAATTCCACGTCATAAAAATTATTGCGAAATCCCGGAAACTTGAAAGTCATGATTAATCTTACAGAAGTATGACTCATTGAGTTATGAAATTTTAATTTCAAAGGTTCTGCTTTTCCATTTATCCTCAAATACCTCAAAAGCAAAGGCTCAACCTACCCCCCCTCCCTATAAAATCTGCCTTCTACTCCGAAATGACACCTCACCCTGGCCTGCACCTTTTTTCGATCAAACCCTCAAAAATTGATAACTCTTTTGCGAATGTGTCATTTCTCGCGCTTCCCGTCAACTCTCTCCAAGTTCCATACTCCTTCGCCTCTCAATTTCCAAATGTTTACATATTTCCTATAGAAAGAGAGGAGTCCACGAGAGCAGCATAACTGTCAGCATATTACATTTCGATCTGTAATTGTCTGCGTCTCTCACTCTCTCACTCTCTCACTCCTAAGTTTGGCTCATAATGAGTGAGCCGTCACCCCCACAATCACTGGGTCCCAGTACGAGTTCAATGGACGTGAGGGTCCCAATTCCAGATGGACCGTTTATTGATAATCCCAACTTTGTTCCGGATCCTAGTAAGTTTTTGAGGAGAATATGTCACTTTTCTGAGTAGGTAGATTTCCAAATTTCAAGAAAATTCAAGTGAAAGTTTCAAAAAAAGAAAAAATAATTGAAATTTTACAGACGAAGAAAGCCAATCCACCCCACGAAACGAGAATGGCACCGGCTCCCCCAGCATGGAATTCTCATCAAGTCGACCTGGTGGCTTATCAACGATATCCGGTGTGTTTGCTCCAGTTGCACTCAGCATGTTCAGTATATTACTTTTTATGCGAATGGGTGAGTATTTCTTGGTTACTGTAGTTTGAATAACTTCGAGAAATATAATACGTACCTTTAGGATTCGTGGTTGGCCAATTAGGATTCCTAGTAACGATAGTACAATTGGCTATGGCATATGCTATCGTAATGCTTACGGTACTGTCGCTATGCGCGATATCTTCCAATGGAGCCGTGGAAGGAGGTGGTGTATATTGTAAGTGATAATGATAATCATAAGGGAAACAACAATCGATTTTAGACATGATTAGTAGATCCTTGGGTCCCGAATTCGGAGGAGCCATCGGAGTGCTGTTCTTTGTTGCCAATGTGTTCTCCTGTGCCTTGTACATCTCTGGATTCACGGAAGCCTTGATGAACAATATTGGGAATGGACGTGAGTATTCAAGCTTTTTTTAATTTTTAATTTTCATTTTTCAACCTTCAAACTTTCAGAATTCCCCGACTCTCCCACCTGGCGGTTCATCTACTGCGTCCTCGTCTCACTTGTCCTTCTAGTTCTCTCCCTTCTCGGCTCCGCTCTTTTCGCTAAAGCCGCACTGATCACTTTTCTGCTCATCTCGGTGTGCTACTCTACGTGGATTTTTTCTGTGATTTTCAGTGGACACATGGCAGTGGCAATTCCGAAAGTTAACACACCAGCGTATCGGGTGCCCGTCAACATCTCCGATCCATCGCAGGGTACTGTAGAGGATTTCAATCAGACTCTCACTGCGAATTATACTGGATTGAGTTTCCATACTTTGGGAGAGAACATGTTCCCGAACTATACCATGGATTATACTACCGAGAAGCCAACGGATTTCGCGTTGATGTTTGCTATTATCTTCTCCGGAGTCACTGGTCTGATGGCAGGAGCCAACATGTCCGGAGAACTGGCCCGCCCGTCAGTTTCAATTCCACGTGGAACTGTTCAAGCGGTGTTGACCACACTATTTGTCTATGTGATGACCGCGTTCTTCATGGCATCCACATCAAGTCGATACTTGTTGCAGAATGACTATACTGTGAGTGATCATTGAAATTTATATGTCGTATCCAAAATTCTCAATTCATAGGTCATGATGGACACCAACTTCCACCGCGTCTTCATTCTCATCGGAGTCTTCTCCACAACATTGTTCTCCTCAATGAGCAACCTCATCGGTTCCTCCCGAGTGCTGAACCGTCTCTCGCACGACAAACTCTTCGGATGTCTGCTCCGTCCCGCGAAGATTGAAATTGGAGACCGGAATCCAGTGGTATCAGTTGTTATCACCTGGTTCTGCGTTGTCCTTGTCTTTCTGGTTGGTGCCATGAACAAGATTGCCAAGTTGACATCCATCTTCTTCCTTCTTTCCTACATGGGAGTCAATGTGGCTACCTTGGCGCTAGAGTTGACTAGTGCTCCAAATTTCCGGTGAGATTCAATTTTAACAAGGGAACCGTTTAGGGTTAGACTTTTAAAATTTTCTATAAAGTTGCACAGAGGTAGCTGAGATCATAAGAATCAACTCTTCAGTTGGAAATGTTTGCTAATGAGGCCTGTGAGCCGAGATATTTTGCTCCAAAGTTGAAAAAATGCTGCTCCAATCACTAAAAACAGTGTTTTCGATGATTAGTGGCTGCCAGATGCTCAAAATCATTGGTAATTACAAAGAAAAGTTGCGTTTTACAATGACAATAAGTTTTCCACACTTTGAAAAAAATTTTTTTTTTTGGTTTTTGGAGCCCATGTGATGGTAGCCAAAAATTTTCACAAATACCAAAAAAAAAAAATTTTTTCAAAATGTTCAAAAACGTTCTGCAACGTTCCATTTACAGTAAAAAATTGTAAAAAGTTTTTTTTGTCCACAGAAGTTGGTTTTTTTCGTCAGAACAGCGGGAAAAACAAAATTGAAAAAGGTGCGGGAGCCGAACCCAAACCCTCCGCATAGAACCGGCGCCTGCAACCCACTCGGCCACTCAATCGATGCCGCAGCACCAAACGGATTGAATAGACATTTGCGCAGTTATCACTCCCGGGTTTTGGGACGGCGCACCATTGTCCACCATGTTAAAAAATGAAAATTTGGGTCAAAACTTTGGAGCAAAATATCTCGGCCCAAAGGCCTCATTAGCAAAAATTTCCAACTGAAGAGTTGATTCTTATGACATCAGCTACCTCTGTGCAAATTTATAGAAAATTTTAAAAGTCTAACCCTAAACGGTTCCCTTGTAAGGTTTTTTTTCAAACTAAAAAATTATAGACCCACCTTCAAGTATTTCTCCTGGCAGACATGCGCCTTGGGAGTCATCGCCACTGGAACCATGATGTTGGTCGTAGACGCCTCAATGAGTGCTCTTGGAGTTGTGGTGCTGATGACATTGATCATGGTACTCCATTATCAGGCACCTAGTGTCTCATCCGGATCAATCTCCCAAGCTTTGATCTACCATCAAGTCAGGAAGTATCTTCTGCTTCTTGACGTACGGAAAGAACACGTAAAGTACTGGCGTCCACAAATCCTACTTCTCGTGTCAAGACCCGCCTCCGCGTGTTCCCTCCTTGACTTTGTCAATGATTTGAAAAAGTCCGGACTGTACGTTGTGGGACATGTCCGAAAGGGTGATATGGACTCAAGTGAAGTGGTGGATCCCCTACAACAAGTCTTCCCTTACTGGCTGTCACTTGTGGATTACTTGAAGTTGAAGGCGTTCGTAGAATTGACAATGTCCAACAATATCCGTCATGGTATCCAGCAGTTGATGAGACTATCAGGTCTCGGAGCAATGAAGCCAAATACGGTGGTCATTGGGTTCCACGAACTAGCTCCTTCCAGTGCCACACTTCAAGAGTCTCAACTTCTCAAAGACCTGAGGTTCTCAAAGATTGATAGAGCAGCAGTAGTAGAATACTTCACTGCTGGAGACTATATGCCAAAGGAGTTGGATGGAAACTTGGAGAGACTGTCCCCAGTGGATTATGTCAATGTGCTCAAGGATGTGCTCCACATGACCAAGAACCTTTGTGTAGCCAGGCACTTCTCAAAGTTGGATAAGGAAGCGTTGGCAAGAGGATGGAATGGTCAGAAACGGTATATTGACGTCTGGCCAGTTGATCTCCAGAAGCCACAGGAAACAGGACTGGGATGGGATAACAGGTAAATTATTATAAATTTTCAAAACTTCAAAATTCAAATTCCAATTTCAGCTCACTTTTCCTACTCCAACTTTCTTGTATCCTGTCGATGTCATCCAGATGGCGACACTACACAAAACTCCGTGTGTTCATCTGTGTCAACTCTCTCCAGGACATGCACAGAAGGGAAAAACAGTTGAAGAACATGCTCCAAACATTGAGAATAGAAGGAGAGTCTTCAGTAGTTCCATGGGATCACGTTGTCTGCCATTATCAGCCTATGTCCCCATCAGGAACGAGTACCAATACAGCGACGTAAGAAATTTTCAGTTTTCGAAAAAAATTAATCAGAATTTTGAATTCCAGACCATCCGTGGATCTTCCACCAGCATATATCAGTGCCTTCAATGACATGGTAAAGAGGTACTCTGAAGAGGCCGCCATCACACTTCTCAACCTTCCGATCCCACCGAATGATGCAGATTCTGAAGCTGACAGGTAAAAATTGTTGTATTTAGCTGAAAAAATGTTTAAAAATTCATTTTAGATACCTTGAAATGGTGCGAAACCTCACTGACGCTCTTCCACCAACTCTCCTGGTTCACGGAGTCTCTTCGGTTATTTCCACGGCTCTCTGAGCAAAACAAACGAAAAAAAGGAAAAACTCAACGGTGCTGAATTTTCGTCTACTGCAAGTTTTCATATTTTCCATTATTGTATCCACACGGGAACAATCCTCCAAAACACTTGATCAACTTCCTGTACTTATCGCAAAAATTGAGACTTGTCACTTGTATTTTAGCCATATTTCGAGGTAATTCTGTGTGTGCTTTTTGTGTATTTTCGCTTACTTTTTAATTTATTTTTGTTTGCTTCACATGAACTTTTTCAAAGTTTTCATAAAAGTAAACACTTCAAATGCAATAATATGTTATGGATTAGCCCATGGTGCGGATCCAATACTCCTGGTTCCTCCGTTGCCCCATCCAACAGGAATTCCGCCGATTCTTCCGTTTCCACCCATTCCGATTCCAAAGTTTCTTTCGATTCCTAGTCCTCCGTATGGATGCTGTACACCAACACCAGTATAGATTCCAATGTCACCGAGGCCTGAAATTATGGAGCAAATGTATTATTGGTCTGCTAAATATTTAGCGGACCCACGTTGAAACATATTTGGGTATGCTAAATATTTAGCAGGCCCAAGTTGAAACATATTTGGGTATGCTAAATATTTAGCAGACCCAAGTTGAAACATATTTGGGTATGCTAAATATTTAGCAGACCCAAGTTTAAACATGTTTGGGTATGCTAAATACCAGCCTGATCCTGCGGCTTCGCCGCATTCAGGCCGGGGAGAACAGTAGTGGGACCTTTCATTCGAAAAATGAATCGAATGGGCAAAGACGCGCAACCTAGGGCAAAAAGGTTTCCACGTTGAAATGATTTTTTTCACGGCGGACAGAAGGAATGAATGACAGACATACTCCATTTGCGGAATATATTATAAGAATGATTTAGCAGACCCATTGAAAACATTCTTGGGTATGCTAAACATTTAGCAGACCAAAATCAAACGCGCCCGCTGGTTTTCTAAAGATGACTCACCTTCGCCATACGGAACCGGATTAGCTCCAGCTTCCGGTCTCAAAAAACCAGTTCCCTGAGCAGTTTCCTCATAATTATTCCATCGTTGAAACTCCGCCAAACTTGGAGCTCCAATTGAGCTTACAGTATGGGGATGATTATAGCCATCAGATTCGGATAGAGGTCTTCTGAAGTTATTTCCCTTGAAGTCTTCACATCTGCGCGGGTTAATTCTACAAACAAGATCTGTGAGAGTTCGGCAGTTGGCTAAACGTAATACAAAATTTAGTAATGAGTGTTCATTTCAAAAATACCTGTAGGTAGGATTAGTAGCAAGTTGATAAAAAGATTTGTGAAGAAAAACAGCAAAGGAGTAGTCATAGACATCTTCAATCATTGATAATCAATGCTGTTTTCACTGTTTACATCAGTCGTCTCAAGGTCAAACGCGTCATTTGACACACAAAATGCTGCAGGCAATTTTTGAAAGCTTCCGAAAAAACATAGTATCATTGAATAGATACGGTAACAATCAACCATCACAAACAAAAATGACGTACTACCAGATACTAAAACCTACAATCAACACATATTTTCGATTCAAACTAAATGGTGACCTCAATTGAAATAACGTCAGCCGAAAACATCTCACCTGAGAAAGACTAGAAAGATTGAATGACTGACATATGTTGTTAGCATTGATATTAATTAAGGCAATTACGTTAATTGAACAAACGGAACGACACCCGGGAACTGCAGGATTGCGTACCAGTCTTCGAAACGGCTAGAATTAGGGAGGGCAATCGATGGAGACGTCGTTGTGTGCGCGCATGCCTGTCCTGTTGAGAGGGTGTCGGTGAGGAACTTTGCTCTTGGCAAATTGCTCTAGGAAAGGTCATGCCCCCTCACACAAGTGACACGTTTGATCCAGAGCAGATGCAACCTGTCTGTCGGGAATATGATGCAATCACTGGCACCTTGCCAACTATCGACTTACAGACACTTACCACATCATTCAAACGAATTACAAGAGTCCTGTTTGACGAAAGGTCAGTGTTCATTTGACACACAAAACGCTGCAGGCAACTTTTGAAAGTTTCAGAAAAAACATGGTATCATTAAATGATTACAGTAATTGTTCCGATCCCGAGCAAGCATCATACTATCTTTTCCCCTCTCTACTCACCCCTGTGACTCTCCCAATAAGAAAAGACATTGCACTCTTGGAAGAGACACAGATTGTTAGAGCGACGGTGAGGAACATATAATTTTGCAATGTTTTCGAAAGTATAAAGCAACATTTTGTTGTTATTCCTCATTTCGCCCCTTTCTCCCTTTCATTAACCACACCCCATTCCCCATATTTCCGCCATTTGCTCCACCTTAATTATCCTCTTCACCACCTGACCGACCCTCTTCGTATCTTATTGTCCCTTTGTTCTTTTCCCGATAATATCTCCAGAAACCTCTACCGTACCTTTAAAATCGATCAATACGAGGCATAAGCGCACGTACCTTCTCTAATCCCTCTCCGTGCTTCACACTGTTTCTCTCTTACAGATATGCCACGTCACACCTAATCTTCACCTCTATCACACAACACTCTCCGGAGACCCCCATACATCATTCTTCCCACTTATATTCCTAATGAGCGGTCTTATGATGTTTGCTCATGATTATCATAATGCTGTTCAATAATTGTTTACTTTTATTTCTAAATCCTATTTTCAGAAGACATGTTTCCTTTGAGCCCTGATTCCTGGAACCTGGAGATTGTTCAGTGGAATCTATCAAAGTTTCATCAGCAACATTATTAGAAAGCATGCTGTTTCAATCATTATTTTCAAATTGAACCAGTGACAATGTTTTTTATCAATTGTAGTTATTCCTTGCTGAATAATCAAAATAAAAATGTGAAATTAAACGAAAATATGTGTAAGAACATTTTAAAGTTCTAATAATCCCCTGTCCCCTTTTTTATTTCAAGTTCATGTATTCAGAAGTCTGATATGCGGAGAACTCGAAACTTATGAATCACAACAATCTGAAATATCCCAAATATTATTTTTCAATTTTTACGATTTCTCAAAACTCGTATTTTCAGGACTTTGCGGTGAAGCGAGTCCTCAAAACATCCCCCTTAACTACCGTAACCCTCGCCTTTGCTCACAAGAGCTTCCCTTCAATACAACTTTGTTTTTTTTTTCTTACAACTTACATTGCCACAATACCGGGAACCTAAGTTCCAACTAACACTATTTTCAGAGTCACCTTCCCCTACCGTACTCCCCAAATCACCATGATTTCTACCAGCAACCAAATCCAGCGCAACGGAAACAAGAGAAAGGCGGAGAGAAACGAGCAGCAAAATGCTCCAAATGCCAAGAGAGATAAAAATCAAAATTTGAATATCAGAAACAAAAACAAGAACAGAAACTTTGCGAAGAACAGAAAACACAATAACGCGTAAGCTTTTTTTTGTAATTTTTTAATTTTTCAAACATTATTTCCAGCCGCCAACCACTCCAGTCAGCAAACTACTATCAGCAGAACACTTCCGGATACCAGAGCTTCCAGTCTTCTTCCACCCAGCCCCCCGTTTCCCTGATGTCCCTCAAACTTGCCCCAATCTACACTGCAGCTCAAATTTATCAGCAGCCTGCTCCAGCGATTGCTGAAGTCAAACAAGAGGATCAGGAAGATAATAAAGTAAGCGCG
>LR562862.1:3700-16704 GCA_900536345.3 Caenorhabditis sp. 39 LS-2015
ACAACTCTGGTGAACGACTTGGATCCACTGTCGCTAACATCCATCGGCTCGTTCTCTCCGCTCGTTGCGAATGCCATCTGTTTTGCTCTCAATGCTGCCAGATCAATACTTCCTTGCGACGAACTGGTGTTGCTACCAGATGACGTATTGGGCGATGAGCCAGCACTGGAACCTTTGGCAACTGCTGTTTGTTGTTTGGCAGACAACGCCTTCAAGACGCTATCCCCGGACGAGTCCATCTCATCATCTTCTTCTTCGCTCGGCTTCGGGAACACCAGACTAGTATCCGTGCAATCATCGTAAGCAGATTGTTCGTCTGAAAAAACGGAGATCAGATTTGTCTAACTATCTCCAATTTACCTTCCGGTTCCATGCTCAAAACAGATTGCAAATTGAGTACCACAGCAAGACAATCCCGTCTTCTGCGCAAAAGCTCAGGTGTCATTTGTGACGCAGTTTCAATATGTCTCGCGTATTCGTACATTGCGCAGGCAGCTTTTCTGAAATCCTTCCTAGCCACGTAGAATGCGAAGAGAAGTTCGAAATAGTGTTTCTTCTCCGACGGTGTCTGTCTAATCGCAGCATCTCGCAGGAAGTCTTCGACAACTTGCTCGTGTACTCCATACTTCATCGTCGCAATCGCATCCCATTCTCCGTTTCCGAGCATTTGAGTGAGCAGTTCGCATATCGAAGCCCTTCGAGTTTCGGCACGCATGGTAGTTCTGAGAATCAGCTTCAACGCCTGAAACCATTCGCGACGTTGTGAAAGTTGATTGAAAAGGGTGTTGGAGATGAGTTGGACGCTCTGATTTTCGATTGGCAAACTCTCGATCGCATTCATCGCGACTGAGCACACTTCTTCGGAATGTTTATGATCTTGAAGGAAGCGAACGACGACCAAGAAGTACTCGGAAGGTCCCAATTCATCAATCGGATCAACTCCCTGAGTAGGCGATTGTCTGGTTGGAAGCAGAAAGTAGACAGCTTTTCGAAGAGCAACGTTTCCTTCGTTGAAAGCATCTAAGCACGATTTGAACGCATTGAGAGCCTTGACCGGGTGATCAGTTCCAGATAATGCTATTCCGCGGTAGAAAGTGATTGCTGGTTTCAATGCTCGAGTTTCGCTGATGTACGAATTGAGAATAGTGAGCAGAACTTTGTACTGTCGGAACATTACGAGACGACGCGGAAGAATCAGCACTTCCGACGAGGAAAGAAGTGCACGAACGGCGGCATCAGTGGTGGCTCCGATGAACCAATTGAAGTCGTCCTTGCGAATGTCGACGTATCCATTCGGTCCGTATCCACCTTCTCTCTTCATCGCCTTGAGCCCATCCTTATCGTGTGTCAACCATGTTCCCACGCTCATCTTTGCGCCGGTCGCTCTGAAACCCCATCATATTCCAAGATCAAATATTTCTGTAACATACGTGAAAATCTTCAGGTCGAGTTGCTCGTTGAGTTCTCTGTATACACGAATAATCTCTCTCAATTCACAGCACAGTGCTTCCACATCACCGAAAGAAGCGGCTCCTGCACGCAACTTTTTCTGAAATTCGTTTGATATTTGTTGAATTCTTTCTCTTTTCATACGTCGGTTATTGAATTGAGAAGGGACTGCAAAGTGAGAGCAAAGATGACACGGGACTCGACAGTCACTCGAATGTTAGCAGCAACAAGACTCTGTGTGAAGGATCCGGAAAATGACTGTTCACAAGGATCCCCGAACGGTTTCGAGCTGTCGAATGTCGATGACCTGACGAAAGCGGCAGAGAGTTCAACAATGGCGGCCTCCAGAGATGTTTTGATTGTCAAGGATCGAGCATCTCTCTCGCAATCATTCTCGACTCCATCGTCATCGGCCAAAGGGAGACCGTGTTTAGCGTTCATGGTTCTTGCTCTTTCGCGATTCTGAAAGAGAATTTGAAAGAATTCAAGTCGATAATTGCACCGTTACCATTAGATAGACGCGTCTCTCCGCAATTACGGATGCTTTGTCAATAAGATCCACAAAATGTTTATCAGGAACCTTTCTGCTCTTCTCATCGATGCCTTGTTGTGGAATGCTCTCCGTACTCATAATATCCAGAAAGTCAGGGTTGTTGTCTCCAAGGATAGTCAATCTGTCCCGATGCACCACAGCCATTATCCTAAGATCTCCGCCAAGTTGCATAGGTGCCAGAGAAATGATACCGCGAGCAGCAAAGTCGAGCTCTTCGCACGCCTTCAGAAGGGCCCACCAGAAGCTGAAATGACTGAATTAGAGCATCTCGTACACTCTTGTTCAGCTTACTCTTTCAAAGAACTCGATTGTGTTTCTTGTGGAGCATTCAATCGGAGACGAATACTTCTGTCCGTCTTTTGAGTGAACTTCCGGTTGAATTCAACGGAAGTCAGATAGGCATCGATAAGTTTTGAAAGCTCAGGCCAGTTGTTGTACCGAATTTGAGAACATGCTCCGCGGAAATTGTCGGAGACAATCTGAAAATTTACTGTTAAGAAGCGATTCTGAGAAACGAAACAAAAAACGGCTGACCTGAATAGCACGGAAAACAATATCGAAGGAGTAGAGATCCGTGTCAAACACCACATCCATCAGAGCCTCAATACTCGAGTCGGCAGAGAGATTGTACGGACGTTCGGGAGCCGTGTCCGACCCTTTCTTTTCAGCAGACGGATCTCCCTTTGATGTGGCAGGAGACGTGAACTGCTTGACACGATGCCAGTCGAATATAATATAAGTATGCGCCTGCTTCCATTCGATAGCAAAAGAGATTCTTCGCATCGAATAACTTTTCTTCGCGGAAGAGCTTTTGAATAGAGCAGTGAGCGAAAAGTCGGCAGAGCTCACATCAGCCGAATTTTCTCTGAAAAATAGAATATGATCTCGAATAGAACCACAAAGTTCTTACGAGCTGTTAACGAAGGTCTCCGGGAAGAAAGTTTGAATCAGATCAAAGTCGACAAGTCTCTCGTCA
This sequence comes from Caenorhabditis sp. 39 LS-2015, assembly GCA_900536345.3. Taxonomy (NCBI): domain Eukaryota; kingdom Metazoa; phylum Nematoda; class Chromadorea; order Rhabditida; family Rhabditidae; genus Caenorhabditis; species Caenorhabditis waitukubuli. The sequence continues at coordinate 6,679 of LR562862.1, forward strand.
GGAGCCATGCTGGTCTCGAATACTTTAAGATGCTGCATATCTTCCCCTGTCACTTTCAGCAGATGAATTCTTGTTCCAACGCTATTTCCTCCGACTACAACATCACACCCAACCACGAGCAGGATTTCAGTGCAAACGTGATAAGCCTTGATAGAATAGAAAGTCTCCGTTTGTTCAGTAACTGGAGTCTCAATCTCAAACTCTGAATTCTCCTGCGTTTGTCCAAAAGTCTTTCCTTCCGATGCAAAGTAGAGGTTCAGATCGACAGCAACAGGCAGTTGTCTGCGAGTCGCAGTGTTCCATGCCTGCACCCAACCATCTCTAGTAACTGCGAACACAATATCCGCTTGTGCAGTAACCTTCCGCTCTCTTGAGTTCACATTAGTTGTCCGGTTCGTCTTCATGACACAAGCATCACTGATTCTTTTATCTCGTCCACCGAGTAGTTTTCCAATAAGTCCAACCTCGCCAATCGTATATTCCTCATGCTTATCACTCGAATCAGTGTAAGAGCTCAACGAGACAACAACGAGCTGTCCTTCGGCGGTACAATAGGAGATCTAAAAACTTGAATACACAGAAAAATTACAATTTTCTAACCGTGTTCTTGTTTGGATGATGAGTGGTACTAGCACGGATCGGCCTGCCAGGAGTAGAGAGCGAGTGTGAAGTGTGGAAACGACGGAACTCTTCATCTTCTTTGATTCTAGCAAGAATCGAGAAAGTCTGAAGGTGAAAAACTATAAAAGCTACTTAACTTTGAATGCTCACATCTTTTCCTTTGGTATGAACTCTTGCGTAGAAGCGGTGGATGGCAGATGCTGTGGGAACCACAATGGAAAATATTCCCTCTTCAAAGATGGTAATCGTAGTTCCAGGAATAATGGAGGTACGTGTGAAGTCAATGCAAAGGGATCCGTCGATGATCGTGTAGAGCAAGGATCTTTCTTCGATATACAACTTCTGACCAACAGCTCGCCTAAAAGTTGGCATAGAAACATTTCGAAAATGCAAAGGAACTCACCAGAGAAAGATTCGGTCACCATAATTAGTTCTGTGTGAACATGTTGCAACACCGCCAGACGGAGGCACGTCGAATCCGTTTGAGTGGAGTGGAGCGTCTGAATAAATTGAAATGCTTGAAAAACAGCAAGATATACTTACTCGTGTTCACAATGAAAGTTCGAAAAGGTTTGATTGCAAATCCATCTACGAAACTGATCTCGGATCCGTAGACCAGATCCATCTGAAGAACAATTAATGTAAACGAGAGGAAGAACAAGCAACGAGCAAACGGCAAAAACACGCAGAAACCAATTAAATTGATCTACCACGAAGAGAAAAAAATTTATTTCCAGTTGTTTAAAATGGCTTTCAAATGATAATTCTTATCAAATAACCCAGTCAAACATATAGTACAGAACATCAATAGCGGACACTACTTTTTCGTGTAGAAAGAAACATTTTTTTTTGAAACAGGAAGTTATTTATTTAGGAAAAACAAAGAAAAAAACGACATTCTTCGAATTTGAAAAAGAGGCGTGGCTTACAAAAACGGCGTTTCGCATGGGTGCGGCGCTTATTTTCGCAACACTGGCGCACGATTGAAACAGAAGCAAATGCGCTTCAATGCGAGAAAACGCGCGAAAGTGTTGCATTTGAAAAATTGGCGCGGTATTCCAGAACGTGAAACGTTCCCATAGCAACGAGTGTCTTTGCTATTTCTCATTTCTCGAACTCCCGAAGTCCGCCGTCTCGATTCTGAAATGGAGGACAACTCGGTGCTGCTCGAGGACTCGAATATGGAAGATATTGCAGGTGAATAGAAAGGAAAATGGTTCGGGGATTATTCAATTTTATTTTAGGCCCACGAAAGTCCATGTCTCAGCCATCGTTGGCCGTCAATGATGCTGCCGCCGGTTCAACTGAAACGACGCCGAAACACGGAATGAACAACGCGTACTCTGCTTCGAATGTACGCAGCATTCCGATTATTCAGACGTGGCATGAAAATGAAGAATTGCGAGGCAAGATGTACAGTATGAGAGTGAGTTTTGGCAGAATTTTTGATTTATTTAATTGTTTTATTCATAGTGCGAGGTCCAAATGTACGAGAGGAAATACTTGGAGGCGAAGGAGGCATGCCATAAAAGCGTTCAAGATGTGCTCGACGAGTATGTGGAGCTGAAGATTGCCCAAGACGAAATGGACGAAAAAACTTGTCAATTTGTTCAAATGCAGTCTGATTTCAACGAAATGCAGGCAAAACTGGATGCGTCGAAAGATTCACTGGTGCTCCAAGCTGAAGAGTTTGAGCATCAAAGAAAAGCCATGGAGCAGAAGATATTTGATCTGGAGGCAGCACTTGCCGATGCGAATAACACGACGATGGGATCATTCCGTGGTACTCTCGATGACATTCTGAAGAAGGGCGATCCAAACTACACCATCACTAGCGACGATGACCGTAAGATCCTCGAACTCGAGAACCGATTGGCCAATGAGCAAGATAGGGTTGCTAACTTGGAAGATCTTGTAGCAAGTCTACGTCAGGACCTCGACGAGCAATCTTCTCGACTTGCCAGCTCGGAAAATGTTCGAGCTCAACTCGAAGCGGCAGCTGGGCGTGGAATTCTCGGAGCAGCCGGAGCATCTGCCTCCAATGCTACTTTTGTTATCGGAAATGCGCGTGAATCGCAGACGGAGGCTCAGATTAAGTACATCGATGAACTGGAAAAGCAACTGACAGAGGCAAAGGGAGAATCTGAGCGTGCTCGTCTGGCTCTTGTTGAATACATGAACAGATGCAGTAAGCTTGAGAATGACCTTCATGCTCTGCGCAAGAACTCCACATTTGACTCCTCTTCAATTCTGGTGACAGGCAAGTCGTCGGAAGATCTGAAGGCTCAAATCGATAAGGTCAACGGCGAGCTGAACACTCTGAGAGCCGAGAACCGCGAATTGCGTATTCGTTGCGATCAGTTGACAGGAGGCGATGGGTATATTTTTAGATTACCAAATAAATTCTACTTCAATTGTTACAGCAACGTCAGTGTTTCTCTCGGAGAAAGTCGTCTGATGGCCGGCATATCTGCCACCAATCTTGACAGCACTGCTCCCAACCGAAATGAAACTGGTGGAACATCCATGCGCGTTTCGCCGAAAGAAAGTGAGATGGGAGATCCGCAGGAAAGCCAAATTCTTGACGATAGTCAGCTCCCTCTGATGGACACGAGTGCAGCGAATAGAGATGTACGTTTTCAGCGCTCATATCTAATTTCACATTCTGTTCAGAAGGACGAGTTCGATGCGATGTGGGCCGAGTTCCAATCCGAGCAACACCGGTTGAAGGGCATTTTGAGCGACACCGTCGAGAGTTCCTTCAACTCCTCGATGCCACCTCCGGATCGCGATGCCACGCAGTCTTTCCTCAGTCAGAAGGGATACAAAAACTCTCCACTTGTGGCTCCGAAGATCCAGTTGCTCCAACAACACAATTCGCCAGCTCATCAACCGAACATGGCTCCCGAGCAGATACAGAATCACTCGTTCTCTTCCAAAGCCACTTCTGCACTAGTCGGTCCAAGCCCCGGATTGGCATGCCTTCAAGAAGTGCAACAGATTCTTGACTCGTCCGCTATTCTTCTGGAAGGACAGCACGATGCAGCTGCTAATGTAGAGAAGATGCAGGCGAAGATGACACTGATTAGGGACGCACTGTCTCGTTTGTTCGAGAGACTGAAGTCGTCTGCTGCATTGTTCGAGGACATTCTCGAGAAGGTAACTTTCAACAAGTTTCTGTGGATAAGTATTCAACTCTTTCTTTAGATGGGATCAAGTAGTCCGCTGGCCGAACGCATCAAACAGATGAAACTTGCATTCGAGACGAGTATGTGCGATCATGCGGATGTATCCAACTTCCTCGAAGCTGCCGAACGCGATCTCACAAACATGTCGCTGAACTTCTCAGTTCTCGAAAAATCTATCGTTAGCCAGTCTTTCGTCGCCGATGTGTCCAGACGGTTCTCAATTGCACCTGGTGCTCATGGTAATCCCGTTTCCAAAATTATTTCTCATATTGTTTTCAGACGTAACTTCTTCATCCATGCTCAATGCCTCCTACTCCCCAATCTTCAAGTTCCCCGACAATCGCTCGACAGAAGTGGAGCAGCTGAAGAAAGAGTTGGCAGAGCTGAAGGGCGAACTCGATAAGGCGCGTGCACGGGAGCTTCGTTCTCCTCTTCAAACTTCGCCGAGTCGCTTGTCTGATGTTCAGATCAAGGCAGCTCAAAACTTTGAAGAGTTGGAAGTGTGCCAAGCAACACTGAAGAAGGTGGAAGGAGAAAAAGCCTCTCTAGCTCAAGAGCTCGCTGAGATTGACGCTTCCAACCATCAACTTTCGAACAAAATCACCGAGTTGCGCATGGAACTCGACAACGCGTTGGAGAGGATCGCTGCCGAACAGAGTGATCGCGAGAAGATCGGATTCGTTCTGGAAGACACTAACAAGATTGTGGCTGCCCTGAAAAAGGATGCAGCTCAACAGAGCAACGAATTGATAGTCGAGATGGAGAGACGAGTGGCTGAAACGAGAGATCAGATGGAACAAGAGAATCAAGCTCTCGTTGCACATTTGAAAAATGAGTTGAGCATTTCGTTGGCCGAGGAGACTAAGATTCGTGACTTCATGGAGGAGATGAAGGTGGATATGGAGAGACTGCGAAGAAGAACAAATGAGGCAGAGGTGAAGGTTGAGACGGCAGCAAATGAAAAGCAACAGCTCATTGAGCAAATGGTGGAACTGGAAGACAAGTTGGAGAGACTTTCGAATTTCGAAAGAGAATCGACGGATTGTGCCGCCAAGATGGCTTTGAGAAAGAAGGAAATGGAGCTTGTGAGGCAGAGAGATGAGGTTGAAAAGGAAGCCGTTGAAGGACTCGAGCGGATCCGAAAGGAGATGAGCGAGTTGACGAAGAAGAATATGAAGACGACGATCATCAAAGGGTTGGTTTGGACAAAAAACGCGAGTATTTCTGTGTTTCAGAAACGCAACTTCGATTCGAATGGTTTGCGACGAACTCTGCCGTCGAGTCACACAAGAACGCTCTCGTCAGCACGAGTACGCTGAAACGATGAAAACTGTGAATGACAAGATTGAACAACTCAATCTGGATGCTGCGAGAACTTCGACAGAGAAGGAGAATGCACCGCCTGCCGAGTCTGTCCAGAGGGAACAAGCCGTTCCACTTTCCCAGAAGTCTTCGAGTTCCAGTACGTTCTCGTGGGGCTTGCCTCTTTTTATCTCCTTTCTTTCAGAATTCGTATGTCCGACTCGTCAGCTTCTTCATGAGTCAACTATGGCCGTCGACGCCATCGTTCAAAAACTGAAAAAGACGCACACGATGTCTGGAATGGGTTCAGAGCTCAAGGAAACTGTCGCCAACCTTATCACAGAATCGAGAGGCCTCCGCGATTTCCTCCATCAGAAGCTCAATCTGTTCAAGGGAATCGACGTAAATACATGGAAGAACGAGACGGTCGAGCAGTTGTTGGAGAGAATCGAGCGATGCTATCAGGATATTGTGATTCTGGAGGAAGAGAACCGAAAGTTCAAGAAGGAGATCAAGCAGATGAAGTCGATGATTCCGGTGAGATCATGAGTGTCGGCAAGTCGAACAGACCTTGTTTTCAGAATCTCGGAGCCGATTTCCAAGACAGAATCAAGCGGGAAATCGGAGGAATCGCCCAGGATATGGGAGCCGTCAAAGGACTTCGCAAGAAGTGAACCAATCCGTTCTCTTCTTTTACCGCATAAATATTTAACGTGTTTTATAGAACGGGATCTTTTTTCCCAAATATGTATTCTGATCTACTAGTATTGGCATTTCTTTTATTGTACGTATGATTATAATTGTGCGATCGAATAACCGATGAACATTGCTGTTGAATCGGTTTCTTAAATCATACTGTATACAGTTTTATCCTTCCGAAAGCTGCGATTTGTGAGTGGAGTACACTAGGCGAACTTACGAATAACATTGGAGATGGGGGTGGATTAGAGTAAAAACGAGACCATTAAAGTATAAGTCGGGGGAATATAATACAAGGATTGGGGAAAGGGAACGATATATTACCGGATTAAAAAAGAATGGCCCTTCGTGCAAATGTGCTCTAAGGAAATTGACCGGGTCTCGCCACGATCTTCGTGTAGTTCTCGAGGAAAAAATTTTTAAAGAATTATTTTTTGTTGGATTACCTTAAAACAACAATAAAGTTTCGAAAAAATTTCCTCCTCGGGGACTACACGAAGATACACGACGATCGTGGTGAGACCCGGCTATTTCCACAGAGCGCGTTTGCACGGAGGGCCATTTATTTTGAATTCAGTAATAGTTGAATTATAAATAACTGATTGATTAGTTCTTATCATTTGAGCTCTTAGGAGAATTCGGGGACTCGGCGACGAGAAGAGACGAAGCAGACTGAGTTGAAGCGGTCTGAGCATTCATTGGGACCGGCAGAGGTGATCCGGTCAAGAGAGAAGTCAAGTTCCCTGTGAGGAAAGACAACGAGCCAGGATTCTCGCTGGAGGCACTGGTCGGAGCATCGTTCTCGTCGGCGTACAGTTCCATGAAATCCTCGTTTTCAAAGTACAGCTTGGGAACCGGCAGTCGGACGACGTCTCCTGACGGGTCAGTGTAGTGGAGACGCGATTGACGGACACGCTTCGCTCTTGGTGCATTCATCAAGGCTGTCTGGGCTGAAAATTTGAGAATCAAAAACTGTTTTGCAGAATTTGGCAACAAAATTAATATTTCGGATTTTTCTTTCGATATTTATATTTTCCGCTGAAACTTACGTTTTCTGGAGATCGGATTGTGTCTGATCGAAGCAGTGTTTATCTTATGGTCTCCAGCTAGTCGTTTGTCGCTTGAACTGCCTGTTAGATTCTCGTCTCGTAGTTTATACGAATTTGGACGAACCGGAGTGGCCATTTTAAGCAAATAGATTATATGAAATCCTAAAAAACAGAAAAATTTCAATAAATAGTCGAAAACACGGGAAAATAGGTTCAAAAAAAGAAAAGAATTGAAAAAGTTTGAATTTTTGTTCGACTACTGTAATGTGCAAAATACGCAAGATGTTCACGTATCTCACACTGAAGCGTACGCCGGAAAGTTGTCGCATAGTGAAAATCGTTTGAAAAAAAAACACACAAAAAGTGAGAGAATGAACAAGAAAACACGGTTGCCATCGCAGTAACAAGTATGCAAATGAGCGAGTCACCGTGTTCCAGAGACGGTGTGAGAATGAATGAGTCTCGTCTATTGTTCCAGGTGCGAGGCCAGCGATGTGTAGCTGAAAGGGGAGGGACGCACTGTGCGTCTCAAAATGTGTCGATGCACTGGGACATCCTGGAAATGTGGAGAAACAGAGAAACACACAAACCTTGGTGGTATCCATCGATTGATTTTCCAGGAAATTATGAAAATCAGGCCGGGGCAAGTGCAATATTACCTTTTAGTTATACGAAATATGTGCATTTGGCCAGGACCTAACTCTCATTTTCCGGACGAAAGCCAGCAGAAACAGTAGGAACAGATGACTGAGTACAGAAGTGAAATACGGGGGAAGACACCTGAAGACAACCTCCGATTTGTCCAAAACGGGTTTTCCTAACTCTCCTCAAAAAATAGGCCCCGCCCATGTCTCTAAGTCTCTTTTTCTTTGGTTTCTGGTTTGGATTCGAATACATTTGAATACAGCCACACGCATCCGAATCGGAAAGTGCTTTGTGCCGTCCGTCTCATTTCGCACCGAAACCAGAATGTTTCTTCGAAAAAAGACGGAAGAAATTGTTCTGCGAACAGGTGTTCTTGGCGTCAATTGGGTGGGCAAAGTAAGACGGGCGGCTCGGTTCGCGGACAGTGACCGGAAGATATTTTCAGTTTGAGGGACGGGACGGAGGGGACAGAACACAACGAATACATGCTGAATCGACGGACGAAACGCCGCCAATAAGTACCCTTTTCGACAGACTCCGCCCACTTTCGATGACATAACGAAGCCAGGTTTCGCTTTCGATTTCTTCCTCTTTTCGCTCTCTTTCTCCGTCTTTGCGAATCACCAATTAACCATTGAACATGATCCAATGACCACGAGGAAGTGCAGAAAAAGGGAAGGAAATGGGGGAGACGGAAGAGGTCCAGGCGGTCATTCGGATACAGTGTTCACGGCTTCATGACCATTCTAATGGTCCAATCCTGTCACTTTTTGAAGACGTTGCTCTTCAAGTTGATCGATGAAAAGGGAGCGTCGGACTTGTGACCCATGGTCAGCTGCGAAGGGAATAATTGTTTTTCACTGCTGACTTTTTAGTTCGAAAGAAAAGTCGAAAAACTGGCTGGCTGGTCATGGGGTTTTCAAAAGGAAATGAAGTGTTGAAAAATGTTTTCTGGTGGTAAACAGTCAGAAAACTGTATGAAGGGCTACTGTAATTGTGTAATCTATCTGCAAGTTTCTCTGCATTCCGCACCTCAAGGACGATCAGTATAATCCGATCAGGCTTTTGCAGATGCGAAACGATTCCGTTCCCCTGCGCGCAGAGGAAAGGTGTAAATGAGTTTGGGAGGCACCAGTGTCACGATAGGAAACAAAGTCTCCACACACTTGATACCCCGTTATGTTTACGGCCCGGAAGGACGATGCCGCCGTGCCGCCATAGCTCAGTCGGTTAGAGCGTGGGTCTAATAAGCCCAAGGTCGCAGGTTCGACCCCTGCTGGCGGCAAATCTTTTTCCTCCTTATGTCACTTTCACCGTTTGATTCGATCGGTTACGGAAAGGGTTACATCACCCGGAGGGCGCCTTCGCCTTCGCGCAGAAAGCGATAACACCTTGGCGCGCGTCTGCCGCGCGGCAAGGACGCACCAGTGTGTCTCTAAACCGGTCCTTTCGTAATCGTAGTACATGCATATCGCTTTTTTAACATTCCTTCGTCTTCTTTTCCCCTCGTTTCGCGCCCGTCTCCTTGCATCACCTTGTGACGAAATGTGCGACGCGCGTACACGATTCATGCATAAACCATACACTTGTAACCAAGGGAAGACAAACTGAAATCCAGAATTTGGGTCTCGCCACGAATATCGGGGACTAGGTCAATCTGGATAGAAAGTGATGAATATTTGGATTTGTCTTTGATGAAAAATGAGAATCAACATGAAAATGTGCTGAAAAACAGATCAAAACGTACGTAATCCATCATTTGAATCATCGAAAAGTCAGAAGATCAGAATGCTTCAATTGCTCTTCGAAAACGTGGCTTTCCAATCTGCCTTCCGACATTTCTGCGTGATAATCCGTGCCAAGCGAGTCCTACGTCAAGAGTACATTTCATCCGCCAACCACGGCACAATTCCGTGTTCATTTCGAAAATGGCCGATCCGCCGATTGGCCAACAGTCCGCCACAGCACCCGCAATCGTCCCTTCGACTCCGCCGAACCCTCCGAATGTTGCCGCACCGCCCATCATGCCGCCTCCGGCGAACCCGCCACTAAGAGATAACAATTCAGCGGAAAAGGATCGATTACCCAAAGAAAATGACGAGATTGTTACGGATGCTGGTAGGCCGAATGAGCGGCAGCTCGGAATGGATGTTATGATTCCAGGAAAGAAGTACAAATTGGGTCCGGTTCTGGGCGACGGAGGCTACGGAACAGTGTTTCAGTCGCAGGACGACGACATCAGAATTGCAGTGAAAACGGAGAAATTCTCGAAATCGCAGCTGAAAATCGAAATAATCGTGCTGAAAGCGGCCATGCACGCCAATTGTAAACACTTTTGTGAGCTGATTGATTGTGTGAGTGATGGGATCAGAAGGGATAATGATAAGAACGGAAAGGTTGCAGGGGACGAAGGGAAGAGACTTCGACTACATGATGATCACTTTGTTGGGAAAGGACTTGCACAAATTGAGATGCGAGTTGCCCGACAGAAAGTTCTCGATGAACACGGCACTTCGTGTCGG
>LR562863.1:0-24960 GCA_900536345.3 Caenorhabditis sp. 39 LS-2015
AGCCGACGGCGGTGGAAGATAAGCGACGACCCCCGTGCAACTCATACGCCACAAGGAGGTGTAAACGGACGGCGCAAGGACCAGTGACAACTCGTTTGGTGGTGATATGAGGGGAAGATGGAGCGGCTCGGGGGGGACACCACTACTCGGCCCTCTCGTCGTGTGTAACATTTATACTCACACCTCTCATTCCGCTATCGGTGTCTGTCTGTTGGCTACTAGTTGGCACACCGGAAATCGAAGTTTATGTTGTTTTTTTCTGGTTTTTTGGTCTGTATTTGATTATGAAATTTGAGAATCTCTAAAGACCAACCTTCAATATTTGGTGAGAATTCCCTTGAGTCAGTCAATCTTTAATTTTTATTGCTTCTAATCACATTTCAACCTAACACCTCAGCTTCTCCTCCCATTTCCCCTTCCCCCATTCCCCATCGCCATCTTCCCATTGAATCCAACCATCAAAAACATATAAATCTCTGATGGCCGAAACATTAGCCCCCGTCAATTTCACACCTTGTGCTTCTTCCCGGTCATCTCCATCTCCTCCCTCTTTCACCTTAACACCTAGCGACATATGTTCTATACCTGTGTACTTTGAGTGTTTCAAACTGAGCTTTCTCGGCCGGTTTTATATCCCATGTTCTACACTTCTATCTCTCCGAGAGATTTCAAAATTTCCCTGTTCTTTCTTTCATTGAAGTATGCAGAATTTGAAGTCGAATTCGACTTCGATCAAAAGTCAATCAGGACTACAACCAACCCTGATATTATATCTCTTTTGTTGTATCAATTTCGGATAAAAAAAACGAGCAAAAAGTCATGTTGTTCTCTCTCTGCTAAGCCAATCCACTGATTAATACATATACTACCAGTGGGACAGTTGTTCTTTCTTTCCAACTCAACTCAACCAGGAATTCCTTCATCTCATCATTTCACGGATAACTCAAGAAGAGCACTTTCACTTTAGACCGACTTATAGTGAACCAAGGAGGGAGAGAAGAGGAAGAAGAAGAAAACACTTTTCAACACTGACTTCTTCTCAATTTTCACTTCAATGAGAAAGAGTTAGAAGGAAGAGCTGGTTTAGTGATCTTTGAGTGACACTGATCTTGACCTCCCTTAGGATTTGAACTAGTAAAGAGAGAGAAAATGATCATCTACGTCATATGAAACATTCAAAGAGTCGACCGCCGACAAACAAAGGTTTGTTCATCTCTACCTATTCCCACTCATCTTCTGTCTTCCTTTCCCCAAACCAATCTGCCAACTTTTGACATCTTTCTCGCTGTTCTGATAACTTCTGTTCACTAGCTTGTCAACGACATGATCAGAGTGGCTCAAAATAAAAACATGGTTCTTCTGAGACGAGGCGCGGTTTTGTTTTTTGGTTATATTGTTATAACCAGTTTAATCAAGCGACTCTGTCTCTCATCTCTCAACGATGGTGTCCGTCTCCAGCGGCAAAGAGGCATTTGTCGGGAGGGGGGGGATGTAGCTAACGTTGGTTGGGACCGACGAGACGACTGGAGGGGGAGGTAGATGAGAGGTTGAAGAGAAGAGTCGAGGCTTGGCTAATGAAGAATGAAGAATGAAGAACGCCCTTGACTAGTTAAAAATTTTCAAAACCTGGATGGATCCACTTTTTGTTTCTATTTCCGACCTGACCACTTCTGACATCATCTTACCTATGACCTGGACAAGACCGATCTCGTTCTTTCTTTCTTTCTTGTTTTTGAGCTTCCGTATCTTCGTCTCAAATTTCACCATATGTTTCGTTTCACCTTCCGATCCTGACTGATTCCGTTGATTTTGAACTCAAAACTGACCGACTCATATTCATCGAGCTCTTAATTGACTCCTGCTAAAACAACGTTCAATTTTAACGAGTTCAGGTTTAGGTGCTCACTCAATTTTTATATCTCCACTCTACTCTCCCCCTCTTAAGTTTATGACGGGAAAGAAAGACATCTCCACTATCCTCCTCGTGTTTTCGTAGTGGTGTTCTGTTCTGTTCGGTTCTCAATCTAATGAGCATGTTTTCGTATTTCTCCTCCACTTTATCATTCGGCCCATCGCCATCTGATCGAAATTTCTTTATTTTCTCTTGTAACACGGAAGAAAGTCTCAAAACCACATCGCATCAACACGAGTCTTGTGCTATTTGATTCGAAGTTTGACATGGCTCATTTGCCATCATCAAATCAAACGTGAGGTTGTTGCAAACTCGTCGGTGCCCGGCCAATTTGCTCTTTTCCCATCAATTGTTATCAATATCCTTGCCGTGAGGGCTGTCCCCACATTCATTCCCTCCTGTCTTTTTCCATCTTTTTCTCTTTCGACCGACTGGCGGACGACACGCAAAAAGTGGAGCAGGCCGAGTGTCGGTTGCTCCCTGTTTCGTGTCTTCCTTTCCTTCCTTCATCTTTTGCCTGTCGGTCCGTCGGTCTCCGCAGCAAATTTTCCATTCATTACATCTCTTGTTGCATTTCGAGCACCTCCCGTTGGGCTCCGCCAGAGCCTTCACTCTCACTTGTTTCCTATCACTATTTTTACATACACCTCGCTCCAGACATATGTCCCGGTGTGCTTCTGGCCATCACCCAAACCGCTGACTCCTGTTTCTGTTTCTCAGACGTGCAAAAAATTGCCTCTCGCGCCGGGTCCGCACTTTTTTTCTAATCATATCGCAACCACCATTAGTCACTGGTCTGTTTCACGTTTCACATCCATCTCCCGTTATTTCTCGTCTAGGAGGTTGAGATCCCAGAATTAGATTCGCGCTTAGTTCCGATTCAGATTCAGATTTTCAAGAACTTATTGTCATTTCTTGCAGTTGCTGCCAAAAACCTAGCGATCACACTGGCGTGCAGTCATCTGAAGCACGACGACGATGCCGCGGTCAGGCGCTCACCAGCCTCTGGTTCGACATGACACCGATGATGGCGGGGAGACTGGCCAGTCGGTCAAGTCGCTGGCCGATGTTTCCGAAGAGGAAATTGACAGTCGAATGAGCAGACGGTCTTCTGTCATTGTAAGTTGCTTTGAACCTTTTTAAAAAAATATGAGATTTAAACTTTTCCAGGCGGATCTTCTATCTCTGTTCCGCCGCTCATCCAGTGTACTTGTCCGGCCACACACTCGGTTAGGAAATATGAATTATGATGAGTAAGTTAAAAAAAGCAAAGTTTTACACCTTAAGCTCAAATTTCCAGTGACGATGACGATTTCGACGAGGAAGACGACAAGGAAGCTTCAAAGGACAGGATCCTCAAAAAGATTCAACAAAAGAAAGAGATCATTCAAAAGCTTCGAGGTCAACCTTGGTACATGAGGAGGAAACGAAGGACTTTGAAGTGAGCAGACCAAAAAACGATCTTCTATTGAAAACGAACTTTTTGTTTTTCAGAGTGGCACAAAAACATTTACAACAACAGGAAGCGAAAGTGTCAAAAGTCAGGTTGTACAAAGCGGAAGCTGGAAGACGGCTAACACAAGCAAGTCGCTGGTTGGATAATCTGAAAATTTATCTGATTCCATGGGAGGCAAAGATCAGAAAAATTGAAAGTCATTTCGGATCAGTGGTCTCATCGTACTTCACATTTCATCGATGGGTCCTTGGAGTCAACATCACAATTACTTTCATCATGTGTCTTTTTGTAGTGGTTCCGGAAGTGAGTATACACCATAAATTCCTCTCAATATTTTCCGAATAATTTTAGTGGTTAGCGGATTCTCGAATGGATATGGGCTCTGGAAGATACAACAAGACCAAGAGCATTAAGGTGATGCCAGAGCCTGTCCGTGCGAGAGCTGACGAACTATCAACTGTTTGGGATTTTGGGGTGAGATTTCAAATTTTTTTCTTTAAAAGTGCAACCCTATCTTCTGTCCAGGGCTACTTCCAATACTCATTACTGTTCTACGGCTTCTACTCCAGGGAAACGTTTTTTGGTGAGACGGTCAAGTATCGAGTTCCTGTTGCCTATTTTCTATGCAATATCTTCGTTCTAGGATTTTCACTTTTCATTATTTTGAGAAAGTGAGCAAGCCAATTTCAAAAAATCAATTTACCATTTGAAAACATAACTTCAGAATGGCTTTGAACCAACGACGTGGGAATTCATCATCTGGAAAAACGCAACAATACCTGTTCAACTGGAAAGCATTCACTGGCTGGGACTACACGATCGGAAATCCTGAAACTGCTGGCAATGTGTATATGGCAAATGTTATCAAGTTCCGAGAAGCGATTAATGATGATAAGCAGAAACCGAGCGATAAACATCCGTGGCTCAGGTTTTTGGGTAGATTTTTGACAAATATCTTCATCATTGGAATGTATGCGTTTTCAATTTGGGCGATTATGCGGTGTGGGTCATTGAAAGGAGAGAATTTTATCGCTCAGGTTAACAAGAAACTATCTAGATCTAAAAGCTAATAAAAATCCAAATTCAGAACGCTACGGCCATTACAATTTCCCTCATCACATTAGTATTTCCAAATATTTTCGACTTGCTGGGAAAAATTGAAAAACTACATCCAAGGAACGCGTTAAGGTTTCAACTTGGAAGGCACGTCACTAGAACACAATACTTCTTTGATCAATATAAAGAATTTTAGAGTGTTGGTGCTGTACATTCTCAATTACTACACCTTGATCTACTCCCTGATGCTTCAACTGAACAACTTGGAAGATGAAAGAAAAGTTTTTGAGACAACGAACCCGACGTCTTCTCCCATTGATTTTCTGACCAGGTATACTAACATAAGCAGCCAAATTCTTATTTTAAAATGGTATTCATTTACAGATCTCTCCGCCAAGTGGTCAGTCCAATATACACTGCCAACAACACACCCCACACGTACTACTCGTACACCCCTGTGACCACCACTCCAATTCCAAGTGCATGGACTACGGTGCTACCGGATTTTGGACCATTTGGAGTTTATAATCCAAAAGCAATCGTGACAAAAGATGAGACCATATTCAAGTCACCGGTAGTGGAAACTCATCAATACGGACCAAATTCGGATTGGAATGAGACTACGGTCACTGCAGTGAATCCTATTTCGTATGTTCCGTTGGTCAAATTCCCTTTAAAGTCCTTGTCTTTCAGAAGACCAATAACTCACTCCTCACTTCGTGTCATGCAGTATCAGGATCTGTGTTGGGAGACCATTATTGGACAGGAAATTACAAAGCTAGTGACCATGGATTTGTACATGACTGTTGCATCTATTTTTCTGATTGACTTCCTCCGCGGACTTGCTTGTCGGTATCTCAACTTCTTCTGGCCATGGGATCTAGAGAAAACATTTGTAAGTTTTTCTATTTCCGCTTTTTTTTTATCTTGACATTAAAACTTTGGAAAAAATGGTTTTTAGCCGGAATACGGAGAGTTCAAAGTGGCTGAAAACGTGCTTCACCTGGTCAACAACCAAGGAATGATTTGGCTCGGTCTTTTCTTCGTCCCAATGCTACCCATGCTCAACAACATTAAACTTATCATTTTGATGTATATCCGTGGATGGGCAGCTATGACATGCAATGTTCCGGCTAGTCAGATCTTCCGAGCCAGTAGATCTTCAAACTTCTTCTTTGGGCTATTGCTACTATTCCTATTCTTGTGTACATTGCCAGTTGGAGTGGTAATAGCGTCCCGAAAACCGAGTAAAAGTTGCGGACCTTTTGGGTAAGATTCCTGTGAAAAAAGGGTTTCAAATGTGACGTTTCAGAAACCAACCATTCTTCTACAGTGTCATCACTGATGTTCTCCATGAAAATTTGGATGCTAGACTTGTAGATGGTATCAAATACCTTTTGTCCCCTGGAATCATCATTCCAGTTCTAGTTCTTCTCTTGTGAGTGCAAAATTTCCTACTTGAACATATGACTATGATCTTTGTTTTTCAGACTCGCCATTTATTTCCTCATTGCGTTGGTGTCTGGATTAAAAGAAGCCAATCAGGATTTGTCGATTCAACTTTTGTTTGTAAGTTTTTGTTCTTGTCGTTTCACTTCACTTTAAAACAAATAAATCTTCTGGAAATTAATTTTTCAGGAACGAACCGAGGAGAAGAAAAAAATATTTGAGTTGGCTGGAGGAAAGAAGAAAAAGAGCAAAGACAACAACATTGAGAAACAACGGACAAAAGTTCAACTTGCTCCACCAAAAAATGGATCATCAGATGATGATTCTCAGCATCAAAGGTCAACAGCCCGAAGTGTTTCTGGAAGAGCCTTTGTTCCGTCATTGGGCAGTGTTTCGGAAGTTGATCATAGTACTGGAGAAGAGGAACAGTCATCTGACACCGAATCAACGCTGTCTTCAACACCACCGAAGTTGTCTTTACGGCAGAAATTTTTGGTTTGTATTGGGTGGGCCGATCCGAAAAAGTATAACAGAAAAGATGATGAGATAGAAATGGAGGAAGGAAATCGACGGATTGGGGAGTTGTCTACAGGATCAGAATCGGATTCGGAAGATGAGGAAAGTGAGAAAAGGAATTCGGAGAGTCGATACCTCCTCCCACCAGATGGATCACGGCCAGCATCTCGAGAACGATCGGAAATGGCGAGCAAGAGAAGCTCAGCGAGTCGAAGAACCAGGACATCTAGCAACCGGGATATGTCGTATCGTACCGCAATTCAGTCATTTGATCAAAACTCTCAATCAGCGTCAGGATCCTCTTCAAAGTCTACTACCACTGTTCCAACGAATTCTGAGATGAAGATGTGAGTAAAATTTTAGGTTAATTATGTTAATCACTATTGTCTGATTTTTTTCAGAGAAATCATCGAAAACCCACTCCATACGTATATCACGCCATTGAGGATAGTTAATGAAAAAAAGTGAGTGAGGGAAACCTTTCAACTATCTAAAATTTTAAACTTCAGAAGTTCCGCAAGTTCATCAAGCAGCTCTCGACAGCCATCATCATCAATTGAAAAACAAGCTGCAAAAAGGTTATTGCAGCCAATTAGTACTACACATAATATACGATATGGGTATGTTTTCCCAAACAGTTTCTCTGGTTGCGAAACGTTACCTCTCCAAAAGTGGAAAAAAACTGCAAAAATTGAACTTCAGAGTGGCTACTGTCGAGAATTCGTCTCAAGACCCAACGCGTCCCCCTTCCACCGACGAATCCCTTGGCGATCCCGCACTTCATGATCCCTTATGGGCAAACCTCAACCCTCATAGCAGGTATATCCATTTTAGACAAGATCAAAAGATCATTCCCACGTTCTCTGCAGTTACACGTCCGCAATGATGTCTCCAATCATGACCGAGTTCATGTCGACCGATGATACAACAGACGACGAGAGAGGACGTTTGATCCCGGATCGGTGAGTTGGTGATGCATGTTGTGGGAACATGGACACTCGATTTGATATGTATTTTAGGCCACCGATCCCACACTCGCCACGAGAGCTGAAAAGATTGCGGCGTGAGAAAGACCAAAGTCCTGGAGGAAGTAAACCAAGCGTGAGCAACTTGAATTTTTTGGATTTTTTTGTTGTAAAAGTACTAAATGAGTCCTTTTCAGACGCCAAGACCACCAAGGTTCAGGATATCAATGTCACCCCCGAGAAAACCACCGTCTGAGAGAAACGTAAGTGAAAGATTAGCACTGTACCTTGAAAATTTGAGTTTTTTTAGGACTCTGAAAGCTCCAATCGAAAATACGAAATGAGAGTTGAAAAGTCGCCGAAGAAACCGAAAAAATCGGAAGAGAAGTGATACGTTTTCTGAATTCTTTTTTCAACGAGATACTGGGTAAATTTTTGAATCTTGGCTGGTTTTTTCTTTTTTTTTCTTCTTCAAATTTTTCTCTTGATGTCATACCTTCCAAACTATGTATTTTATTTGGTGTTTTTTCTAAATTTTTTTCATTTCAAGTTCTGAATTCAAATTTTCCTAACTTTGCCTTTCCAAACTGAAACCAAAAAATCATTGTCGACAAAAATCTGTGATGTACAAATACAAATTCAAAGTTTATAATAAATAAATAGTTTTATTTTTTGCTTCCTTCCTTCCTCCCGTTCCCACCGCGAAAAACAGCAGACACAAGGTTCTCAGAAATACATAAACTTTATGAAAAGAGTGTCAAGTTGTCATTCAGCTGAATATCCTGTCGGTGCAAGAGCGTTGTTCGTCCGGATACCGGAATGCCATGTTCATGGTGCCCGCCTCGAAATAATTGTTGACAGTGGCACCGCGGTTGATGTATGTCGATGGAATACGCAAGCTGACCGTCCGTTGACACGGCTGGAAATTTGCTCTGTTTTTGGAGCCATTCCCATTCAATTGGTGGGGTGGGCCTAATGAATTGGGTCCGATATGGGATATAGACACTTGTAAGATAAACAAAAGTACACTAATACTTCTTCTCTTTTTTTTATCCTTCACTCACTATAACTCCATCATCGCAATCATGATATAACCTCAAAAAGACGTTCATCTCGAGCACACCTCTTCCACGACCAACTACTTCATATGACCCTTGATAGTTTGTCTTGTTCTCGGCAAGTATCACATCGGGGCCTGCAATCAAACTTTCTTTTGTTTTTTGGGGAGAAAAAATTAAAAAAAAAGGAAAAAATTCACTTACCAATATAATTTTTCTCGATCAGCCTCACAGTGGCGCCTTGTAGTAACCGGTTATTACACGACAATTTTCCACGCACTCCGACGATTTGATCTCGAAATGAATAGGCAATTGGTATGCATAATAGGGTTAGAAAAATCGATAATTCCATTCTAAAATTTAGCGTTTGAACACAACGAACAGCCAAAGTGATAAAGTGACAAGAAAAGTTAACAAGGCAAGAGGTTAAGTTGACAAAGACAAAACTTGGTTGGGTAAACAGGAAAATTCATTGTCAGTTTCAAAAATTTTGTGGTTGGTGAACTAACAATTTCGCAATTATTAAAATTGTTCTTATTCCCAAAAAAAAACAAAAAAACCAGAAAATCCAATAAAAACCAATAAAAACCAAAAAACCAGGATAATCTCCCACTTAAGCTTCAAAGATTCAAAGATTCCCTTCTCAACCCCCGAAAATATTTATTTTAGACATAAGCGAAGGTCGTTGGCCGTTAGACATATATCATCGACCACTTTTTAGGAGAGAAATCTTCAAAGATCATAGTTATTCGCTAAACTAAACACTCTCACTTTCCATTGGTCTTTTTTGGGGTTTTTTGGGCAGAAATAGACGGGAAAACGTATGGTTGCGACTCGACTTGCGAGGACTAGAAAGACGAAGAGGAAAAGAGAAAACTTTGCCTTTTATATTTGTTCTGTTCCATTTTTGCGGTGATTCAGTGATTCAGCTGTTCTCTTCGATTCAGACACCATTTATTCATAATGTTTTAGAATTTTTAGAATTCCAATTCAGATCAAATGCGGTTTTGATCTTCCAAACACAAAGTTAGATTAGTATGGGAGAAGAAAAAAAAGGAAAAAAAAACATTTGCTTGAAAACTGACTGACCGACGAGGAAGAAAAGCATACGGAAGAAAAAGTGGGGAAAGGGAAAAGGAAAAGGGGAACTAACCCAAATGATATTGACATAAAGATTATCGATTTTCTACCTTTGACGTCATTTTTTACAAAACTTGAGGTTAACTTAAAAATGGCCCCCTCAAAAGATCAAAATATCAAAAAATCAAAGTTAACGTGTCCCTATACACAGGCAGTTTGATGGAAAAAAAATAAACGAAGAACATTTAAAGATCAGTTTGAAGAATTTCAATCTCAGCAGATTGATTGTTGGCCAACTCGATTCTGGTATTCTGACGATTCTGACGATCCGGACCAGCTCCCTCATCATCGGCTCTGAAAGTTTCCCTATTTCACAAAATTAGACTTTTGGCGGTTGATTCTTGTACCTGTACGAGTATCTTCCGGAAACTATGGAGTAGAGTCCCCGCTTGAACTCGTTTTGTCCGCGCATTTCTCCAACGCAAGTCTGAAATTGAAAAAATTGAAATGTTTCTTTGAAATGTTGTCAAATCTTTTAAAAAACCCCCTAATCCTATTTTTCTGTTTCTGCTCACCTGAATCTGACGCCGGAAGTTCTCATTGTAGTATGCGTAGACTAGAGGGTTGAGAAGTGTTCCGGCCATTGCGGTCCAGTGGCAGAAGAAGAAGATAAAATGACGAACACTTTCGGGTACCGGGCGGACCTGAAAAATTAGTTAAATTATGATGTCACTTCCGGTTTCCGGTCGGTTCTTCATTTAGTTTTATTTTCTTATGCTTCCAATATTTTCATTCAAAATGCATCAGTTTTGGGTCCAGCAAAAGGCAAGCGGCCAACGGAAAATCAAAGTCTCCTATTTTTTCTCATTATTTTCTCGCCAGCAAGCAAGAAAGGCCAACAATTTTTGATTCGGGTGGTCTCTGTTGTGACTTCCAAAAAAACAAACCTGGTAAACAAAAATCAAATCCTGCAATACATTGGACAGATCCAAAGGCAAACTTGACACGGCGAAGATAACAACCATGGCCAGCAGAAGGGTCTGCAGACGTTGTTTGCGTTTGATGTCCGACGATTGGGTAGTGGTGCTGGAAAGAAAGCAAAGAGATCAGATCAGATCAGTTTCAGTTCGCTGAACTGAACATTGTATTTTCTTTTCTTTTCAACCTTTTCAACGTTCTCAACTAAGAATAAAATTAAAATAAAGCCCAAATGAATGCCAATGTTATGTAAATATGTCTGCCCACGTGGTGTAAACAGGGGAATTGTGAAAAGTGCATGCTACGACCGACAGCCTGCGACAACGGAAATTGTTGTTTTCAGTGCACTGTTTTCTATTTCCATGTATGTCTACTATACTCAATACGAAACGACGCAATCCAATTTACCTTGCACTTCTCAGCGTTTGAAACTTCTTGGTCTGAGTGTTCAGAATCGCGGCGATTCTCCAATGGCATATCGAGATGAGAATCAATGGGATTGCGGATCGGATCATAAGAACCGAGAGTCCATAGAACAGCCGGTAGTGTTGCTTTTCATTGTCCCAGGATTCCAGGCAGAACTGAAAGTTGTATTCATAAGGATCCATTCTCATTTTTTTCGTTCCTTTTCATTCCCATTCCATTTCACCCCATCCAGAAATTTGTTACGTTTGTGTTTTCGCTCCAAAAAATTTGCCTACGAATGGGCCCTAAAATTGACTATGTTATTGTGTTCCAGAGGGATCTGGTCCAGACAAATAACACAATCAACTTGTCCTATGGATGAATTTCTAGGAATTCGTACTTGAGTCAACCTTCCCTTTGGCTCAGAAATCATAAGGAGCAGAAACTGGGGCCATTATAAGGTTGCAGAGGGAGCCGTCCGCTACTCAGGGTGCTATTGTTATGAGAATAAAGAATGGAATACGTAAAGCAAGATTTTTGAACCCTCTGGTCACAATACAATGTATCCGAAGGTTTGAAAAACTCCATTAATACAATTATAATTTTTTTAATTTTTAAGCAACAAAAGTTCCAAGTTCTCAGTCGTTTTTTCTCCAAAAGGTGTTGTTTGCTCATCTATGGTACCGGAGAATAGAATACGAACTGAACTTTTCTCTCACTTTGACACTTCGTTTTGTCTCGTTCCCTTTGAATACATTATCCCACGCTGTTACCAACACCACTTAAGAGCAAGCTAGAGGCAATCTTTCATCTTGTTAAGGAAAGGAAGGATTAGGCGTTTTGTACATGTACATCCTGGAGCTATTTTGCATGATGTGATCAATTAGGAAAGGGAGGGAGGGATCTCAGAAAATGACACTGCTAGAATGGGATTAGGTTTGGAAACGAAAACAAATAGGATAGTAGGCTTAAACATGGAGGGCTTTCAGATTAAGCTTGCAGCAAGGTTTCACACAAACACACTTACATGACACGGTCCATAGCTGTCGACAAATTCGACCATCTGAATCATAGGCGAGAGCACCGCAAAACCACCAATCCAAATTCCGCCAATTATCAGCAGGCAGGTTCTGAAAACGATTGACAGATGAAAAGATTATCAGAATATGTATATGATTACCTCTTCTTCATCGGCGCCCGGAACGGCGAGGCAACCAAAGAATAACGATCAAGAGCCACCGCTGCCAGGGTCAATGGGACCCACATCAGGGATAGACCCTGGATGATGGACACCATGTAGCACATGTACTTTCCAAAGTACCAAACTCTCTGGTAATAGGCCAATGGGGTGGCCCATAGAGAGAAACTTGTGATGACCTGGAAGATTTTTGGATTTGAAATTTGAAGGAATAGAGTCAGCGAAATTGCCTCGCATCATCATTTTATATCAAGTTTCAAGAAAAACTAGAAACTAGACCCGCTTGTGCGCGTTTTTCTTTTCAGCTCTCAGGAACAGGATAGAGATAGAGATAGCGCAAAAATAACAAGGAGAGAAAAGAAAGGCAGCAAAAAAACAGAATGGAGGAGAACTTCCTGTCACTTACTAGATCAGCGGCTGAGACGCTGCTTATGAAGATATTGGTGACCGTTTGCATTTCTCTCCTACAAACAACAATGAGCAAAACAGCGAGATTGCCAACCAAGCTGAGTGCACCAACCAGTCCATAGGCGACCGCCAGAACTGGAAAGCTAAAGGTTAAGAGGGATGAGAATCCTGAAGACGTACGGATTTTGATGTTCAGGCTGATGTCAATAGCCGGATATTCACACTGGAAATCTGTCAAGTTGGCGTTGATATCGGTAGTCATCTGAATAGAAGAATAGAATGGAAATACATAAGTGGAAAAGCGGTTACAAGAAAGGAAGACAAGGGGAGGGGAGGGAGGGATTCGTGAGAATAGACTACTGGAATGGATGTTAGACGTCAGTCAAGAAGGAGGAGAAATATGAGACTGACAATTGCAACACTTTGTGACGAGCATCGTTTTGCAACGCCGAAAACGCGTGTAGGCGTGTCTCGATCGGATGTCAAAGACTTCAAGGTATCGCATCAGTTTCCTAACAGGAATAGAATCATAATGAGAGAGTATCCAACAGAAACTTTTAAAAATCTTTTGGATAATTCTAGTGATTGACTCGGAATTTTCAGTTAAGAACTTTAGCTAGTTGTTTGATCATTGTCATTTGAAAGCAAAAGAGAGCCAAATGCGGAAGAAGAATAAGGGAAGGGAGGGAAGGACCTAAGTGCTTTGCTTTGACTTTGGAACGTGAGGAAGCTGAAAAAGAGGAAAAGCTGCAGCTCAGCAATTAGGGATATTTTTGATCCGGGTGGAAAAAGAAAGTGATTCTTGGTTTAGGACGTTTTGTTGGATCTTTATATGTTGTTTAAAGAAACAGAGCAAAAGGTTTCAGTCCTTGAGCAGTCGTGAAGGGTTCGGCTCACCCCTAGAAACAGAAACATAAACAGAAACAGAATGAGCGCAAGAAAAGTGGTGGGCAAATCATGACATAAGAAATGAATCTCCTCCTCCTCCTCCTCCTTTGGCTGCGTCCCGTCGTCCTCCTCGTCAAAAAGTGGGCGGAGCGAAGAGAGCAAGAGCTTGAACGAGCCCACGCTGCGTCTCCAGGAGAGGGAACAAGAAAAAACGGGGGAGGGTGGAGAGAGGGCAAAAAACGTCGGGTAGACAAGGACGAAGACGAGAAAGAGGACGTCTTTAATTGAAAAGTATACGGTAGGTTGGGTAGAGTAAGAGTAGACGGACAAAAAATGAAGGAGGAAGTTGAGGTTGAGATCAAAGAGATACAGGACAAAGCGGAAAGCAAAAGTGTCACTTAGCTAGCTAGCTAGCCTCAATCCTATTTACTCCAAATTTCCAGAAAAGCGTGTATGCCGGTGGTCCATGAGATTCACGGAAATTCGGGTCGAGAATATGGGGGGGGAGAAAAGAGAACGGGTGGCTGGCCAAAAAACATGTTGTTTTTTAGGTTGACTAGCATGGATTTCAGGAAATTAACCAGGAATTATTTTTCGGAAATTTTCGAGAGAAAACTTGGTTGACAGAAACTCAAAGATCTCATTGTCACAGAACGATTGCAAAATTGAACGTGAAGAAAAAACTGTGTCACTGCTTGAAATTTGGGAGATGAATGTTGTATGTACACAAAAAGAAACCAGGTGAAACCTAATTTTAGGCCAGACTTGAGGACTTGAGCCAGGTTGAACTCGAATTTTTCAAAAATAAAATTAAAAGAAAATTAAAAAAAAAAAGAAAGAAAAAGAAAAAAGAAGAAGAAAAACGATGAGATCACGGCGAATCGTAGGCTAATTGTGCTCTTCAGTCTCATTTTATTGGTTCGTGTGTCACATGAATGGCCGGTTGATAGGTGGGAGTGAAGTGAAGGCTGCAAAGTTGCACGTTTGCTCTAGGAAGACGAGATGAATGGTTGGGAACCCTGGGTGGAATTCGTTAGGGAGGCTATTCACACTATTCAGAAAAGCTCTCATACTTTTAATGATCTTAGGAACAAAATTGGTTCAGTTTTGGTTTTGGTTTTGATCTTGGTAGAAATTCAAACGAAAACTGAACTTTTGAGCCAAGCCGAGCCTACATTGCTACATTGCTACAAAGAACGAAACACATCCAAGATTGTGGGAGTGGGATAGCTGGATAGCTGGATAAGTGGAAGGAAATTAGATTCATTCTGGAAATTATGCTCTTGCGTTGGTAGGTTCAGCTCGTTGCGCTCTAAAACAATCACACCCCCGAGATGTCGTCTATCTTGCTAATAGAGCACCATTCGTATCGAATTTCTACCATGCAAAAGAAATGAGATGGATTGGAATTGGAAGCGGGAGTTGTTGGATTGAATTCTGAATTCATTCTGAATTCTGATTTTCCACTTTCCAATTTCCAATTTAAGTTTTCAATTCAGAATTCAGAATTCAGAAGTCTGTCTCTGCCTCTGTCTCATAAATCAAAGAAGTGGCGGTGGCGGCAAAACAAGAGCGGTAGACATGGTGTCAATCGAGTTCCAGACATGTGATTCACTTTTTTTCATGCACACTTCCTTTGACTCTGGAACCGGAGCAGCAGGAACTACAAAGTGACACTACAAAAGAGAATCAGCAAGTATTCATGAGGTGGAACCGACGGGAAAGTTCATTGGAGTCAATCGGCGAGAACTGATTCTTGGGAGGATCTCAAAATGAAGGGATGAAGGATAGAATGAATTGAAATGAGAAGTTGAGTCATGGAAGAAGTTCTACAATGAAAGTAGAGCTCCCAGTTCCTGTTCCATTTGGAATTGGAATTGGAATTGGACGATAATAATAACAAAGACGTATCCGTAGCTCCCCGTGTCAATGTGTCAATGCTTGTATTTTAATCTCAATAAGGATTAAAATCCATCAAGTATTACGTGTTCTGCCCCCACCCCACAGACAAATCGAATCCCTTTCGATCTTCTTGTAGGCTAAAACTAACTAGCGAACCCCTACAACCAGGTGACAAAGACAGTGAGTGGGCATTCATTTCCCTACGTGGGAAATCGTCAGATCCGCACGGCACGTACTTGTTGTGTTTGCAATTGGGCGCTCCCTCTCCGCTCGCTTCAAACGTAACGTTGTAGGGAGAAGTAGGGAAATGTAGGGCAGAAACTAATTAAAGTTTAGTTTGTAAGATTTTGCACGAAATCCTGAAATCCCGGTGGATAAATGTTGGGATGAATGGAGAGAGCAAAACTCAAGTCACAAAGAAGAGATGATAGGATCACGGAACTTGGATTCGGGATCAGAGAAAAATCTGACAAAAGATCAGTTCTCTTTTTTCTTCTCATTTCATTTACACTGGACAGAAAGAAGGATGTGAATGAGCTATAAAAATGAATCATTCGAGACGTTTGGTTGGGTTTGGGTTCGGGTTTAAAGTTGGATGGATCGGGTTGTTAGAATTGAATGGATGGGGTGGGATAGAATGATGTGACGGGACAAACACTAGAACAATATGTGCCAGGATTAGGTACGCTTTTAGAGAGCAGATGGTCATTGATAAGATGAGCATTCTCTTTATTCTTATCAGCTCATTGTTAAGATTCCTGGAACGGGTAGCCTACGTGACGAGGAATGAGAGAGGATGATATCTCGGTATCTTCTTTCATTTGTTCCATCCTATTAAATCTAATTTTGTTTTTTCCTTTTTGTTCTCTGCAATCCATCTCCTCCACTCGTTTCGTTTCCCATTAGTAGATAACACGCAAAAAGATGGGGCACCTTCCCCTCCCTCCTCTCCTCCCGCCTCTACAAATGAAATCAACGCTATTTTGTGTGGATTAAGCAGGGAAATCGGATGGAAATGGGAATAAGGGAGAGGGAAAGGGTAAGAGTGAGGAATGGAGGATTTGGATTCGGATTCATGATGATGCTGATCTTTCTAATTCGAATTTCCGGTTCATATAGTACGGTAATCAAGCTAAGAGTCTTATGGAGTCTGAGTGGCGGGGAAATCGAGTTCAGAGTGCGTCATTACACTGAAGGACGTGTAATCTTCGGGATCTTATAATTTTGTAGACGGGACGGGACACCTAGAAAACAAAAGTTCACAACTATAATGGACCGGTTTCTTTTGATTTTTTTCGTGTTTTGTTTTGGTCTAATACTACTCGCTTCTGTTTTGATTGAAGCTACTAGCTGAGGCTCTCCTCTCAGTTTTCCAAGTCAAGTCTCCATTTTCAAGGGGACACCCAACTTTTATAGCTACAAACACACCAGGCTCCAAAACTCCAAAACTCCAAAACCCAATGTTTGCAAACAAATGATATAGATGTATGAGAAAAATGAAAAGAAAAGCAAAAAAACTCGGCGCGAATAATTGCGTTATAAATAATGTAAGCGTCGGAGGGGTGTGACGGATGGTGGGCGCAGACAATAATCGGATACTTCTGCACAGGAAATTGGATTCAGAATCACAATTGGAATGGACATCACGTTTCTCCAAAAGATCTCGAAAACATGCTGGCACAAACTTCCGTGAAAGAAAGGAATACAAGCAAATACTTGAGACGCTACGTTTTGTCATTCATTTTTGTTGTATTTTTTGCATTCTTCCTTAAGCTCAATTGAACTTTGGTAACAATAACAAAGTTGTAAGGAAAAAACGAAATCTGCAGAAAAAAAAACAAAATTTCAATTTTTAGGGTTGGATGGACGACCAAAATAGCAAAATAGCAAAAAAAAACACTTGTAAGTCTTCGAGTTTTCTTTTTCAAAACTTTTCCAAAATAAACTTTCAAGTACTTAGAATGGAAGAAAAGGATGACCGGGAAGTTCACTTTGGCACATTTTCGACACTTTTTTCACTATTTCCTTTTCTTTTTCAAACTTCTCTCTCCCCCTTCTCCTTGAAACTCTCGTTTTGAGGTATGAGCCTCTAAGCTAGCCGAATGATCCAAAGTTTTGGCGGAAAACGGAAGTGAATCTGTAATCTGGTTATCGGCAGCAGCATACACTTTCCCCATCGTCCTTTCTGTGTCTTTCTTGGAAATTCAAAGGCAAATGACGATTGAATAAGGTGACGACGTCTGACGATCGAACCAACCCGATAAGGGTGGTGCAGAGGAAAACGGAACTCAATTTGGATAGGATAAGAAAACGGAGAAAAAAATGCAGAGGGGATGGACGAAACTACAGAAACTTTCCGGAGCTAGCTAAAGAAGGAAGGTGGCCACTTTAAAACCACACCAGAGGGCTTGATGGATACTTAGAAAGACTAAAGAGTAGGAAGGCGCTTAAGTGAAGAGAAAAAACGGAAATTTTAAGAAGGACAGGAAGTTGAAAAAGAACTTGGCTTATTGAAAAAATTGAAAAAGGAGGGAGGGGAAAAGGAAAAATCACTTTAACTTTTTCATATGAGCATATGGACTAGTTTCCCAATTGAGAGATTGAACATTGCCGTTGTGAAAAGTCGGGTGAAACTGGAAACTGTAGGTAGGCGACAAGAAAAAAAAGAAGACCAGAATATCCACACGCAGTGAGTAATCAAAATGATTCAACAAATCGGTTCTCTGGAATGAACAGCTGTTCTTCCCAAGAACTTTATTTCCAATTCTGTCTGTCAAAAACCCAGGTTCGGAAGTGACGCTGCAAGGCAAGCTGTGCCCAGCTCGCATGTCTGGACACACATTGCAGAATAACATCTTGAGTCATCCCACGGGGCTACGAACGAAAAAGTCGTTAACTACATACATTGACGGCCAGGATGAGGAAGAAGAACCTTTGCGACACGTCGTGGGAACAATAGGATTGCAACTGGGACTACTGTAATATTCTAACAGCTGATTTCTTCCCTTTCCCTTCATCCATTGGAGTCTTCAGTCTCTCAATCTTCCAGTTGGTCTTATAAAAAAGTTTTTGAAGCATTGCTAAATGTCAATCGGAAATGTTTTTCCTTAGTCCTCTATGTAGAAAAGTTTTCTCCTATTTCATTTCCTCTCTCTCTCTCCCTCTTCAAGTAAAAAAAAAGAAAAAACAGGAACAGAAACAGTGCAGTGCAAAACATCCCATCCTGAGCATTCGTTGACCGATTAGTCGGAAACAACTTGGCTCTAGTTGCAGATCCGAAAAAAGAAATTAACGGAGGAAAAACGGAAGAATTGAAATTAGATGGCGGATAAATGAAATGAATTGTGCAAAAAGTGATGTTATGCGACTGGAGGACGGAGATGCGGTGGGAGGGAAGGAGGGGGAAGCATTAAGCTTCATAGACAATGAAAAGAGGCAAAAGTTCAGAACTCAACTATTTACTTGTAATGAATATTTAATTGTGTGTCTATAGATGGAACTAATTCACGTAATTTGAGAAAAAAAATTCAATGACCAACTTGAATGGTCTATAAAAAAAACCTGAAAAAATGTAAGAGATCTTTCAGTGAGACACTGTAGATTAAGATGATTAAAATGGGGATAAGTTGAAAGAAAACATGATTTTCTCACATTTCTGGCTTATCGCCAAGCCGAAAAACCAAAAAAGCCAAAAAAACCAAAACAAACGGTAACTTTCCTTTTTTCTTTGAGAACGGATTTTTCCCGTTTTTCGTATTAGATGAGTCAACTGCTCATTCTTAGTTTTATTCTCCCACAGGTTTCTGCTGTTTTTGGTTTTGGTCTTTTCGTATCGCCTATCAAAAGATGACGATTAGACTTGGCTCGGAATAACATGACAAACAAAGATGAGAGGTCTGGGAAAAGCGGTATTGTACCCATTATGCTCCCGATAGTCACTGGAAAATCGTGTAATCTATTGTTCACCTTGTTCGCCGGGTCTCACCACGAAGTGTATTGTTGAATTCACACCAGTTTTTTTGAGCTCACGCCTTGTGTTTTGGCCTCTTTGATGGCTTGGGGAGGGGATGCGACGTTTCGCAACCGCAACCATTTGAAACATTGGTGCTTTGTAACCACATCTTTTCATGGTTAGACACCGTAACACTTCGCAGTTAGAAAGTTGCGAAATGTCGTGGTGGTTTACTTCATTGGAGTCCCAGAGACTCGCACACTTGTTTTTTGACCTCTTGATAACTCTCAAGGGTGCTTACCCTGGCAGTTATCACCTGGAAGCAAATTCCGAATGGGAACCAGTTACACACGACTCTTCCTTCTTCCCAACCCCCACCCTCTCCTCCCTAACTCTTTCCCTTCCATCGATCATCAAATTGAAGAAGTGAAAGTGGAATCCACTTGAATCGGAGTTCAACAAGAGTTTTTTGTTGCGTCTGCGGCTCGCGCTCAGTGCTCCGAGAGACTTGTGAGCCTTAACTGCGCGCTGTATTTTCCACGTGTTTGTTCAGTGTGCGCCTCGCTTCTAATAGTGTTAAAAAAGTAAAGGGAGAGAGAGAGTTGGAAGAGACCGTACGAGTCAGAGATCGTCGGGAAGGCAGAGAGAGAGAGAGATGTCAAGGTGGGAGGGAATGGGAAAACGGAGAGTTAAGTCTGAACTGAATCATCACTTGCCTCGCGCAGTTTTCGTTTTCCTTCTTTTCCACTTTTCCATTTGATTTCGTCCGTCTTCTGACAAGACAAAGTTTCTACTTCCTAATGGATGTAAGACAATATTCTGGAGGACGATTTGAGGTGAGCTAAGGATTCGTGAAAGATTAAAAAGCGTACTTGATCTTTTTGAACGACATTACGTTTGTAGCTATCATTTCAAGAAAAAGAAACCCTAGATTGACTAGATCGAAGGAATGAAGCTACTTCCTACTATTTCCAGAAAATTGGAAGCGAAGAAGCCCATACAATTGAAACATTTGAACGACGAATTCATGGTACTCCGCATAGTGAGGTGAGGGGGGGGAGAGGGTCAAATGATGGATATGGATATGGAGGTTGATCCAAACTTCCTCTACATTTTGCAAAGTTTTGGCATGATCATGATCATGAGATCAAACTATGCGTATTCATGCCAAAATGTGATCTTTGCAACTGGAAAGTTGCCACTAGAATTGTTGCCTGATCACGAGCCAACTGTGTATTGGTAGAAAGTAGTATGGCTCTATTCCAAGTATACTATACACAACTGAATAGCCATTTCATATTCCGAACATAACACAAGAACATTCCAGCCGCAACGACAAGTGTCGTCAAAACAATACACCGAACGAAGAACCTACGGACGAGATGAAAACGGAGAAATTGTTGTGAAGATCGAGAAAAACGTTTGTTTATGTGTCTAAACGCTTATAATGTCTAAATGAGTCTAAAAAAATACAAACTTATGAAAAACAAGAAGAGAAAAAACGTCCGCGTTCGTATTTTCTTTCTGACAGAGAGAGAGGAGGCAGGTGGGAGATATTTCACTTAATTTCTTCACCTGTTTGCCACCCCCACTTGTTTTTTTTTTCATTTTTTTTAGTGACTGGTAGTGGTAGGTAGTCATAAGAAAATGAAACTTTCAATATGAAATTTTCATTTTCAAAACATAAAACGCTGGTATCCCAGTGACAACGTCAAATTATTGGCATGACAAATGACGCGTTCATCTTCATCTTTATTCCTATTTATTCCCAAAATAACCTCTTTCCTCACCCACTCGTTTATCTTTGGTTACCAAAAAAAAGGGACGCAGAGCACTAGAACTAGTTGAATTAACTTAGACAAAGAGTTGGCATTTGTGGAGAAACAATTGAGTGACAATGTTTGCAGAGTTAGGAGGGAGGTTAGGAATGTTTATTTTTACTAAAAGATTATAAAAAAATTGGAAAAAAACGAACGAGACATTTCGCAACTGAAACTTTCAGCCCGCTGAACCAGTACGTCCAGCATCACCAGTCCAACCTGTCCATCCAGTTGGAGAGGAGAATGCTCTGAGCAGACATTTGCTGCAAGTAAGTTCACTGACTAACGGCTACATTTCACTTCAGAATACCAATTTGACATTTCATTTTTTCATCCAGTTTAGTTTTTTCTTCCAATTTGTTATATGGTGTATTTGGTTGTGGTTCATTTGAAATGTCGACTAGAAAAAATAACAAAAATCAAATGGATTGACATTATACTATCATTTCAGCCAATCCAACCTCTTCATATCCCACGCATTGACATTCAACCGGCTAATTCTTCAAGACACGCTTCTCCACGTAAAATTCATTATGGTAAGAAAGGCAAGGCAACATGGAAATGTCAGGGATAGAAGATAGAAAAGGCTTAAAACTGAGATAAGCTAAGTAGATTTGAATCGTACACCGAAAACAATCCAATTTAGATGGAAGAATAAGAATTGGTATAGGATTAAAGGATAACATTACACTGAAAACGCGGTTTTTACAGACAGAAAACATAATGACTGGGTAGGGACTGAAAAAAGGGAACAATAGAAACTGTGACATCATAGTTGCAAAGAAGCCGCAAAAATGAACGGGGATCGTGTCTTGGATAGATTTGGATGGAGACACAAAACCAATTACTTCTGACTGACTGAATGACTGACTTGAGAGAGCAAAAAGCCGACAAGACAGACGTCTGCGGGTTTCCAATGAATTAAAATGTTTCCGAGTTTATTGAACTGTTAGTTAGAACAACGTCATTTGAGACTAGAGGACTAGAGAAGAATTACTCATGACTGCGTCTCAACTCGATGTGCAAGTTGATGTGCAAATTGATGTGCAAATTAGACGACTTTCAAAGAAACGGGAAATGATAATTCAATTTTTCAGATGACCTTTCCCCACGATCTGGATCAATCAATATGCTGTCCCCGAGATCTGGACATTCTGCATCTTCTCGATCTGGCGCGGGATCCCGTCAAAGCAACGTGTCAGTGAACTCTGCCAACCTTCCAATCAAGAAGGTTACCAAGAAGTCTCGTTGGGTATCCATTCATGATGGTCGACCAGTGTCACCATATCGTGAATCAGTGTCATATGAAGTTGCGATTCCTGTACAACCGGATAGATATTCCAGGTAAGGTAGAAACGGGTGTTCAATTATCAAACGGATACTCTAAAAAAAAATTTCAATTCAAAAAGTTGCGAAACGTTACGTTATAGTTGTGTTTTGAGCTGCTGACTGTAGACATGGTCTTAGGCAATTTCAAATGAAAAACAAATTTGCAGTGCATCAGCCCGTTCCTACACCAGCTCTCCACACGTCTCCCGCCGACCGAGCGAATGCGCATATTTGATGGAAAACCCGCTGTACCAGGATTGAAGAATTGAAGATTGGAATCAAAAATAATCAATCAAATTGCGCAATGATCACATCACGCGCTTCCCTTCTGTCTCTTGTATCATTTTCCTATTTTCCTTCTTTGTCTTGTATCTGTGAATATCTACTGCCAGACCACACCATATTGTCGCTTTGCCGCTGTCAAAATAACCAAAAAACAGAAATATTTGCCACACCACATTTGTAAATGTTTTTACTTTTTTAATTGCTTTGTTTTATTATTTAGAGCTTTCTTTTTTTCTTTGAATGAAATTTTCAAACTGTTCAGTTTTGGATTGGACATTTGTCAATCAAAATTTGCAGTTTCAATCGTTTCAAAAGTTGATGAGGTTGTCGAGTGGTTGCGAAGCGTCGTGGTGCCTTCTATACATATCTAGATCTAACTTATTGCCTTCCTATGACAAAGTGTGGTGCATTCGCCATTTTCTCTCGTTTCCTTCTTCCTTTTCCGCACAATTTTTCGGGACCCTTTCCAAGGAGACCCTTTTTCTTTTTTCTCCATCTTCTCCGTCGTTTTTCAAGTTCATAGCTTTTCTCTCGCACTTTTTTAGTTTTGCTTACTTGTTAGTACTAAATAGTTCTTTAAATTTTTTTTTGCAATTAATTAGAAATTCAAAAATGAAAATGCATCTTCAAGTTTCCAATTTTCTCTCAACTTTTTCCATTCCCGCAATTATAAAAAGTGTGGTGAATAATTCCCTAAAGTGAAGTGAGTGTGCGCGAGGCAAGAAAGGGGATCCATTTCACGAAGACGACGCGTCGGCCCGGGTCCCGTTGTCCATTTTCTTTCTCTTCTTCCTCTCCCCGCCCGCTTGTCCTTTTCTATGCGTTTCTTCTAATCGTAGCTTGCGAGCAAACAAGGTCCCTTTTTCGCACTACTTGCGACCGGCCGACGGGGGCCCGTCCGTCCAAAATCAATGCGAGCTGGGCTGCGGCGGCGGCAGACGTGTCGAGGGTACGCAACTTGCGCGTCGCGGTGTTTGCACACTTTGCGCGGGCCAGTCGTCGTTTCTTGTCCTCCGGGGAGGCCCCTCGCAGTTGTCTCGTATAGGATTTTGGTTAGCGTGCCGTGCCCGTGCCCTTGCCCCGAAAAGAATGCGTCTTTCTTTTCCACCCCACCCCTTACTTCTCCCCTCTCACCAATAATCGCTTCGTTTCCTTTTCCCCCGGTTCTTTTCGGTTCTGTCCTGTTCATTTCCTACTGAATGACTAATCGCATGTATTTCATCTACAAAACCTCACTAATCTCTTTTTCTCGGTGTCCACCATATGCATATTATCTTTTTTTTGGGAACATTTCTTTTTGCCAGTTGTTACTGCGAGAAACAAGAGGCGCAAAGGTGAAAAGTCACCGCAATAGAGATGAAATTAGAGATGAGAGAAAACAGGAACGCGAGAATTATCGTTCGATCAATCAATATCTAACTGTTCTTGTTTCCAGTCTTTTTGCCCTTGTTGCCCTTTTTTCATGGTTTTCAACTGCAAAAACTGCAGGAACACTAAAAAATGCACGTAAAAATGAAAATTTGCATTTGCATCCATTTTGCTCATACCAATGCTGTCAATTTCAACACCGGTCAGACTATAACCGCGTTAACTCTCGGCGGCGCTTTTTCCTTCACTTCACACCTATTCCAATGCAGGGCTATACGATTTTTGAAATACAGCGGAATTTCGGCAGCATCACAGTACGTTGTAAAATATAAAATGACCATTTTCATTTCGAAACCGCAACCGACCGCACTAATCCTCAACTCTGCACTCATTTCACACGTTTTACTCGTTCTTCTATTTCTATTTCCACTGCACTTCTACTTGTATTTCTGTCGTGAAAATGGCGTTGTTGTTGATGCATGCTATGGTCCGGAACAAACCACCTCATTTTTTCAGAAAAGGTGATTGAATGTTGTTACAGAAGATGCCGGCCGTCAAAGGAGATGGCATGCGCGGTCTTGCCGTTTTCATCAGCGACATCCGCAATTGCAAGAGCAAGGAGGCCGAGCTGAAGCGGATCAACAAAGAGCTGGCCAACATCCGATCCAAATTCAAAGGCGACAAGACGCTGGATGGGTATCAGAAGAAGAAGTACGTCTGCAAGTTGCTCTTCATTTTCCTCCTCGGAAATGATATTGACTTTGGTCATATGGAGGCCGTCAACTTGCTCTCGTCGAACAAGTACACGGAGAAACAGATTGTGAGTTTTTTCCTTTGCGATTTACTGGTCCAAAAATTGAAATTAATCAAAATTTGCAGGGATATCTGTTCATCTCAGTGCTGATCGAGCAGCAATCAGACTTGATGAAGCTGAT
>LR562863.1:27011-37838 GCA_900536345.3 Caenorhabditis sp. 39 LS-2015
AAGCTGAAGAAGAGCAAGCCACAATTGGAGGAAATTGAGCGTGAAGAGAAGGAGAAGCGATCGAAGCCGTCGGCAGTGATGAGTGAAGGATCGACATCTCTGGTTGACTTGGACACTGTCAATGACACTGCCGCGTCGCTCGTCGACGTCTTTGCCAACAATTCTGGAACAGGCCTTGTCGCTCCGGGAGAAGAAGTCGAGATTGCCAATAAAGAAGACATTAAGAAGTTTGTCACCAAGAGCAACGCGATTATGTGGGAGGATGACTACATCCAGATTGGATGCAAGCTGGAGACCCGCAACAACTTGGGTCGGCTTGGCATGTTCTATGGTAACAAGACATCGCAGCCGTTCAACAGGTTCACTCCGATCATCACCTGCCCTGGAGCCCTGGCGGTTCAACTTCAAGCTCAGGCAAAACCAGTTGAGCCACTTGTTGCCGCCGGAACTCAAGTTCAACAGTTGATCAACTTTGTTTGTGTGCAAGAGTTCCAGAAGATGCCGATCATGAACATCAAGTTCACTTTCACGTAAGTAACAGCGTTTCCACTGAATGCCGACGTTTCGCAATTTTACTTAACCTCTTAATTTTCAGTGACCGTGCCGGAGCCATCCAAAACTTTGACAAGAACTTCTACCTACCCGTCTTTATCAGCAAGTTCTTCGAGCCAACGAACATGACATCGGAGCAGTTTTTCACCAGATGGAAGTCCCTCGGAGCAGCATCCCAAGAGGCTCAGAAGATCTTCAACGCTCAAAGTCCAATGGAGACGGCTAACATTGAGACGAAGCTGAAAGGATTCGGAGCGAATTTGCTGACGGAAGTGGATCCGAATCCTGATAACTATGTGTGTGCGGGAATCATTCATACGCAGACACAACAAATTGGAACGCTGATCCGATTGGAACCTAATAAGCAGGCTAAGGTGAGCATTTATTGAAAACTGATTGAAAATGTGACAAAACAACAAAAACTTTCAGATGTACCGTCTGACAATTCGCTCAAGCAAGGATACTGTGGTTCAGACACTGGTTGATCTACTTGGGGACCAATTCTAATCGCACATCACTTCCAACTCCAAAACCCAAACAAACCCTACCGGACTACATAGGAGCACTGTGCCATTACACCCCTTACTCTACCGATTGAAACGTTGACCTTGTGTCTTATGATCACTTACTTCCACTTCTCTCCCCCCGGATATACCCGATTTCCTAGTGTGCATTTGTAATTTATTTCAAAATGAGATGTCATTCAATTTTTTTTTACTCTTTGATATATTATTTTATTGCTTTTTGCTACATTCCTTTTTCTTTTTTGTCCCAACCACCACCATTACTGCATAATTTAATTATTTCTCATTTTCTACCAGCACGAAACGCTTCCATTGTATTCGCAAAGCAATAGATTCAAAATTCTGTTTCCCAATTCCCCATAAAACTGTCAGCATTGGCGAACAGAATAGTGTCTTGAAAATGCCTTTTCCTCTCCAATTTCTCCCCTTTCTTGAACATTTTTTCGTTTCAATTTGATCTTCTCGCATTTGCACTTGAATCAAATTAAATTGAATCAAAACTAAATTATTTCGGACTTTTTGAGTTAATTTATTTTCTTTTTTTTATGTAATTTCTTTTCACTTATTTAAGTTAGATGGAATAAAAGTCAGTGTAACAGGAAATTGTTCTAAAAAATGTTTTTTGATTTCAGTTTGTTCACTTTTTTTTTAAATAATTTTTAAATCGATCGGTTGGCAGGAAACACGTCGCGGGAAACTGTCACCTTTTATAAATCACAAGATTAATAACTGCGCGTCAACTTTGATGTATTGCACAAGTTTGCAAATTGCTCATTTTAGGCAAAATTTTTGACTTTTTTTACTTTTCTCTTCAGAAATCCAAATGTCGTTAACACTTTTTTTGGAAAAAAGTTGAAGCGCTGGTTTCTAGTCGTTACGCTTATTATGTATACACCATCTTGAAAGTGCGGCTACGCCACACATTCCTTAACTCCAATAACATGCAATATAACATTTCCCATTGTTTTTCAAAATTTCAGTCTTCAACGACTTTTTTTGATCATCTCGGTTCATATTATGCCTGCTGATTGATGAATCATAAATGCCAATTTTCAAATAAATTTTCAACACCCCATCTTCAACAATTCCACGTGCACCATGCTAACAATAGCCGTTTCCACGTATTCTAACAATCGCACACTTCGCTGCGCAGCAACAATTCTCGATTCTAGTGTTTCATTCCACATGAACAGTCCTTTCTCACTGAAAGATACATAATCCGATAACATTCTCAAAAAAAAAAACGGAATTGCTTTTTGCTACAAGGAAAAGTTCAAATGTAGCGTTTTGTTAGCCAGCCAGCTACCCCATTTTTAACCGTGACTTTCCGCAATTAAATAGTTATATTTTTTCCCAATCATTTGAAAGTTTTAATTTTGAATCTCAAACTCTATAGGCCTCAATTATTCAGCAGTCAAATTCCTATCCTAACTCTGCAAAAGCTTGCGCCAGCGGCCAATACATCTGCGCGTCAAATCAGGTGTGTTACACTAGTACGCAATGCACCATTATTGAACCAATTTGCATATTCGCTTTCCTTCCCCAATAAGCCTTTCTGAACAGTCTTTCTTTTTGTTTCTTCTTCACCAATTCAAAATAAAATTGACGTTTTTCAGCAGATCCTTCAACAACAAAAAAATACTCGAAAATGTCCGGTGTAAGTGGAGTGGAATTGACTAGTTTTTATTGAAATCGATTTTTGCATAAATTTTTGAAATTTCAGAGCCCGCCACCATTCAAAAAAGCGAAACCAGACAACATTACGATTCATCCAAGTCCTCCAATTTCTCCAGATGTCTCCGATCAAGAAGAAGAACCTACAGAAACAGCTCGAACAGTACGTTAAGAGGTGTTTAGGCAGTTTAGGTGCAAAGCATGGGTTAGAAGTCTTTCGCTCTTCAAAACTTGAGTTAATCCATTCAAAGCTTCGAAAAATTGCTTCAAAATCTTTAAATGTTCAAATTTTATTGTAAATTGACCTGGACAACGCAGCGCCGTTTCTCGTTGCTGTCCAGGGTCTCCCCACGATTGACTTTTGCCGCGAGACCCGTAAGCGTCGTGAAAATGAAGCGGCGCCCTGTTTTTCAGTTCAATTCTCACTTTGTCATGAGGTTGCTAAAAATAATCATTTTCAGAGACCATTCTGCTCCCAAAATCCGGCAGACCCAAAAAAACAGTGGAAGAAAAAGCAATAAAATTAATTGTAGGAGAAACCCAATTCCAATTCCCTTGCCAATCTTGTATAGCTAATCTAGAATTTGCGCGTTACTAATTTCCTATTCCACCATTTTCTATGAAAAATTGCTTCCTTTGGTTAGTCCGTCATACTGCCGCAACAAAACAAAACCTTTTCGTAACGAGGTTCCTTTCCGGCCACGCGTTCTGCTGCCGTCGTGCACTCTCCGTGTCCTCCGTGAGCACTCTTCGCTTTTTCGCTAATCAATTCGCTGCCACAGCCCTTTTTGTTCTGTATCTCTGCGTCTAGAGGTGGCATGGTGCCTGCCATGCTTTTTACGACTATGAAATTCAGATCGCGTGTGTTTTGGGGATATCTTATTCACAATTTAATCAATCAATCATTTATGCATAACATTCTAATAAATAAACTGACAATTGTTTCAATTTTCAAATTACATTCTCCTTTATTTATTCTATTGACAGTTGTATAACTGACGTTAATATCTTGACATTTTCATTTTGTGTATTCTATTTTCCATTGCTACAGCTTCAGTGACTTTAGGTATCATGGAGTCCGAGGACCTTCCGCAGCCGGATGGCGACAATGCGATTGTCGAAGAGATTGTCAATGACGTTGCCAATGAGGATGCCAATCAGGTTATGGATGCTGACAGAGAAAGTGGACAGGAAACCGGCGATGAAACCGAAACTGCCGAAGAAACTGCCGACGAAACCGCAGAAGAAACCGCAGGAGAAACCGCCGGGGAAACCGACGGAGAGAGCAGAGCTCTGGCTACCAGTGGAGTAAGTATCCCAAGTATCCAAACCATTTAACATTTTCATTGTAAATCTTCAGAACCAATCCGACGCAAGCAACGCTAGCCGTCAGAGAAGACAAGCCAAGAACCGCTTCCGTCCGTTCCGCACCGACTACTTCTCAATGGATGAAGATCCGCATGCGGCTCCAGGAAACGTAGACTTCCAGCCTCTTGCCAAAAGACTTCGAGAGCTGACCATGGAAGATGCTGCCTCTGCACCAGGTTCTCCAGCATATCCACAATCACCACAACTCCCAGATGTCCTTGAAACTGGATCGGCACTTGACAGCAAAAGAGAGAAAATTTGCCTGCGCAGCCGCATGCTCAGAGGTCTAGTAGCTGAGGAGGTATACCTATTGCAGAATGTAGATGTATCTCAAACCCATACATTTTCCAGGAATACCGTCAATTCTTGGATATGCACATAAAACAGCTGGAAGTTGATCTTCGAAAGTACGGCTTGCCAGAGGACGCGCAGAAACTTTTGGAGTACGAAATTAAATTGAAGAAGAAAATTTCCATGCAACTAGTCAGAGCCGCTGACAAAGAAATTGTCCTGAGAATGAATTTGAATGAGAAGTGGGATTCAGTTAGTATCAAGTGATAAAGAAGGTTTTTAAGGTCTCGAAGATCGTACTTGAAGCTCTCCATTGATGTTGACCAGAAACTCAAAAGTGTAAGTGAGAGCCTAGCCGATATTTAGTGAACGCCAGGGCTTATTTTCTAATGTTTTTTTTTGCATTCTCCATGCAAAGTAGTATTTCCCATTCTTCTTCCAGCTGGAACTCAAGTGTCACCCGGATTATTGGAATGAGCACCACAAGGAGATCAAAAAGCAACTCTTAACCCAATGCGCCAAACAAAGAAGGGATGCGGAGATATCGACGAGTCTGTGCTATCAGATGCTTGAGAAGGTCAGAGCGGTCGCGTCGCGGTTATTTTAGGGCAAAGTTGAGAGCAAGAGTTGGACACGCTTTTTGAAAAACCAATCAACTTTAAAAAAATAACCGAAATTTAGCTCCGTAAATACGAAAACCACTTTGCCCTGTCCGAAACCAACGAAGTGATCGATCACCATCGTCGCGTTCTCAACGTGCTACTCCATCGCAAACCCAACGACCCAATTCAAAAGTATCAAGGTTAGTTCTTCAGATTTCAGATGGAAACAATGCAAATAACCATAACCTTTCCAGAATTCATTCCGCAGGTGTGCCATGTCTCCCAAATGGAGTTCCAATTTGCCGAGAATCCAGTAGTCAACCCGAAGGAGAAGTACTGGTCGCTGATCATTGAAGAATCACGTAAGCACCTAGTTTTTCCGCTTTAAAGAAGATACAATTAATGATTTTTCAGAACCCGAGCCAATTCTGCTAACCAGCATCATCGAGGGTCTCTGGAAAAGTGATAATGGGTATTGCTAAAATTCCAAAAAAAATGGTTGAGTTTGTTTTTTTTAGTATACGTGGAACAATTGACGGCGATGACTACTTCTTCATCTGCTCAAAACCAATGGTTTTCATGTTTGCTTCACCTTCGGATCCGCAAGAGAGTAAGCAATGAAACTGACCACAAATTTTGAACGAGAGCACTTTCAGGAACAATCAGAGTCATCAGCCTGCCAGATTTAGAATTGGAGAAGTTCTTCGAGTACGAATTGACTGTTAGTTGATATTCCCCTTCTCCTTCCAATCTCCTATTATTTGCAGGACGAAGGTAGAAAAATTAACCGCTCCATGTTCTACGTGTTCTCTCCCACGTGCAAGGCAGACCGCTATACTGCGCAGTTTGAGCAAGCTCTGGCTAATGAGGAGGTCAAGCCGTACATTTGGCTCGGCGAGGAAGACGATGATGAGAGAGTGAAGAGCTTCCTATCCGAACTTGTCTTCGATAGAGTCAGTTTTGAAAATTATCACTAAAAGAATAACAATGCTATCTTCTACGCTAACTTTCTTTCCAGAACAAGGTCACAGTCAATATTCCGAGAACTCAGCGGCTCCCGAGACCAGTCTTCGAGGAAACCACCGGTCCGGTATACCTTCCGCTGTCCATGGCTCCACCAGGCGTCGTTCGACGTGGTCCAGTTGGTCCATTTGGTCCAAATCCTGCATTCGAGGGTCCGTCCACATCTTCGTACGTCGCACCATCCCCGCCGTACACATCGCCGTTTATGTCGCCATACACACCGCGATAGGTCATTCACTAATGGTTTGTATTGCCACCTAACCCAATCCACTGCTTCCCTTTTCTGTCGTCTTCCAAGTTTTGACAGTTTGATCCAAAAATAATCAGATAATTAGTTAATCCAAAGCAGGAAATTTCGTAACAACTAATTGTTCTGCTTGTTTTAATATTTTTCACATCTTGGTCTTAAATTTTACATTTTCAACCCATTTTCTCAGTAGGGCGCGTTTCCTATTGACTTCCAATTTTCCCTAACAATATTTATTGTATACTAACACTGTACTTTCTGTAAACTAAATCTCCTCTTCCATTGTCTTCTTCAGAACCAAACCTTCCTTTCCCTTCTGTATTTCTTCTCCTTTCCATTTTCCATTTACTCTGTCCTACTGTATTTTCTTGTATTTTCATTCTTCCCATCATGTTCATCAGTGTACTTATGCTAAATTATAAGCTCCCTGGCCCATATCGCCCGACCATTCTTCATTCCCCAGTTCACATTTCTCCACCGAGTTCTTCTTCATTCCTTTGCCGTTTCATTGTATTCCATTTTTCCACTGATGCAACAGAGTATTTGTCATCATTTTTCTGACGAAAAGACGACGTTCCCCATGGAGCGTGTTTGCCATAGAGCAGTTTATGTCCCTCTCCCCGTTTTGATCTTCTGAAACTTCATGACTCCGACGTTTCTTTCGGAAAATTCTTCTGAATCTCTGTCCCTCCCTGCTTTACTGAATCCTGTCCAAAAATCTTCCTTTTTTGTTTTCCTTTTTCTCCTGTCCAACGATAATAACTTGAATCGATTATTAACCTTCGCGATATATATACCACTATGAATAAACATTTGGATTTGGGAAAACAGAGAACATAAAATTGGTTTTTTTTTCAAAAAATTTATTTCGTTAACTACAATTATAATTATTTAGAGGACTTTCCGAAGCAGAGTTGTTGGCGCGGTATTCCCCAGCGCCGTTCTTTGATCTTAAGGAGCTCGTGTGT
The DNA here is from genome assembly GCA_900536345.3 of Caenorhabditis sp. 39 LS-2015. Lineage (NCBI taxonomy): Eukaryota > Metazoa > Nematoda > Chromadorea > Rhabditida > Rhabditidae > Caenorhabditis > Caenorhabditis waitukubuli. The sequence goes on from LR562863.1 coordinate 34,261, forward strand.
CTTCTCTGATCCACATAGATGAAATACGGTCTTTTCTCGACCGTCTTCTTGCCGTTAACCGTTCCCATTGCTTCTATCTTCTTCCCCAATGCCTCCTGGACTTCTCCATCTCCCAAATCATCTTCCAATTGTTCCATACACTATCGTTAGGGCCGGTGACTCCGTATTCTGAGAAGGTCTCGTTAGGAGCCAGTATTTTTACCTCCTTTCCAATGGTCTCCGTGGCCGAAAAACGATCATTGGGGAACGCTGATTTTGGCTGAAAAAAAACCACGTTAAAATTAACCTTGTCAGGAGCTAGTTTCACTGTTGATGTGAACTCTGCTCCTATGAAGCGCTGAACTGAAAACTAACCGGATTTCCGTGATGTCAAACCTACTTTTTATATGGCTGAACGCTGCGTGGATTTGCTTCCTGCCGTAATTCGTTGAAACCTGGATGTTTCGCCAGAACCGATCCTGGTGAGTGGTCCGTTAGCGAAGAACTGTGTCTTCTTGTCTGAAAAACGCATATATTACAGGGTCATGCTATACAAAAACTTACACTCGACCTCGAACAAAGAGCAGTTGCAAGAAGCCATTTTGGCTCCTTCCTCCTACTTTTATGGATCGTATCGTCTCATAATCAATTCAGTAGCACAAAAATCTGAAAATAATTATAAGTAACTCAGCAGTTTAGATGATAATAACTCACATAATCAAAAAATTGATTAAATGAAAATGAACTTCCGAAAAATCAAAAAGTAACCTCCTCTGGAGATTTGGTGGTAGAACCACCCAAGTCGTTGGTCCGAAGACCTGAAAATTAGATATTATTCTGTGTTTAAATTAAAAATTTGAAGAACGGAGTAAAAGTTGAAGAAGAGAACGAAGCTGAACGCTTTTTGGGGTTAGCAAGAGCTTTTGGGGAGCGGCGGGCCATGGGGGAGAGATACTGAGACGGACTGAGGAATCAGCAGTTCCCATTGCGACGAGAGGAATGGCGGGGCCCGGCGTGACGTAAAACTAACGAAAAATGCGACGCAGAGAAGCAAACGGACGAGATAGATAAGCAAGCGTGGAGACGGAATACATTTCATATGTGAGAACTAATGCGGGCCCGATTTGCATTCGTGTATCGACGTGGAAGGGTTGCGGGGTTTCGGAAGGAATGAGGGACCGATGAATGCGAACAGGAGGCAGTTGTCTTTTATTTTACAATGAAAAAAACGATGATGATTCAAAGAAAAGGATGATGGATCTGAAAACCACTCGAATGTGAAGGATATGAAATGAGAACCATCAAGGACAGTAGAGGAAATTGTAAAATTAAAAAAACTTCCCGTAGACTAGAAACACTAGCACACGACCTTGGCTTGCTAACTTTTAGCTTGCGAATGATTCATCATTGCTATCACCGGTCCACCTCTCTATTTAACTCTTTTTTTTAAACTTTTTTCCAGCGAAAGACATGCAACGGCCGCTTCTGAACGTGCGTAATCGGCTTCTCAGAGCAAGTACCATGTTCACACCTGCTCCAATTAAACACTCCCTTGAAATCTGCTTAATCCAGTCCACTTCGCCGTTTATGCCAATGAACAGAGCACACATGCACTAATCCCTGAGCAGCACCGTTTCCCAATCAAATCCATTCCTGCTCCGTCGGCTTAATTCCGTTTTCCTGTGGCCGTTAGAGCCACCTGCCCCGTGTAATATTTAACCAATTCAAAACGTGTCTGTCTTTCTTCCTTGAGATTTCTCTCAAAATAATTGAGTCCTGGAGACCGGAAAAGAGGAAAGGAGAAAACCAATTCTCCGTATTGAAGGGATTACATATGTACGATTTTAAACAAAAGTGCTCTTTTTCAATTGACTTAGTGGTTGTCGAACGGATTCCTAATCCACGCTAATGTATAGCCACATTGAAAAGTTATCTCTCTGCCGTAGAACAAAAACACGTCGATCCTCCATCCAAAGCTCTTGAAAACCTTTCTGCTGCTCGTTCCAATCCATTTGTCCTTTTCTGCTCACCTGCCCGCTCATTTCATCTTTCCTCGCCGCCCCCCCTAATCTTGCGTCCACCTTTGTCCAGCAAAAGACGTACAAAGACCGCTTCTCCATTTGACAACCCCTGGAAATCTTTGTAATCCAGTTCACTTTCCCTCTTATACTATTGAACAGCGCATATGCACTAATCCCTAAGCAGCACCGGTTCCCAATCAAATAAATTCGCTCCGGCGACCTTTTCCGTGGGTTTATTAACGTTTTCCTGTGGCCGATAGAACCATCTACCCCGTATAACATCAATCATCATATGCGTTCGTTTCGAGACCCCAAAGACGACATGCACACTAGTGCGTTGCTTGGCAACGTCAGCGCTCAAATGTGAATAGCGCCCTGTCACTGGTTCCCATAAATTCGGTTCCAATTTCACGTACTAAGATGCCGACGCAAATTCACTTCTGTTCCCTCACACAAATCCATCATCCTTTTCTTTGAATCATCATCGTTTTTTTTTCATCGTAAAATAAAAGACAACTGCCTCCTGTTCGCCTTCATCGGTCCCTCATTCTTTCCGAAACCCCGCAAACCTTCCACGTCGACACATGAATGCAAATCGGGCCCGCATCAGTTCCCATATATAAAATGTATTCCGTCTCCGCGCTTGCTTATCTATTTCTTCCGTTTGCATCTCTGCTTCACCTTTTTCGTTAGTTCATCGTCACGCCGGGTCCCTCCATTACTCTCGTCTCAATGGGAACTGCCGATACCTCAGCCAGTCTTAGTATTTCTTCCCCCGTGGCCCGCCGCTCTTCGCAAGCTCTTGTCAACCCCAAAATGCGGCCAGCTTCGTTCCCTTCTTCAGCTGTCGCTTTAATTCTCACTTTTTCAATTTCAACACAAAATAATCTTGAATTTTCAGGTCTTCGGACCAACGACTTGGGTGGTTCTACCACCAAATCTCCAGAGGAGGTTACTTTTTGATTCTTCGGAAGTTCATTTTCATTTAATCAATTTTTTGATTATGTGAGTTATTATTATCTAAACTGCTGAGTTACTTATCATTATTTTCAGATTTTCGTGCTACTGAATTGATTATGAGACGATACGACCCATAAAAGTAGGAGGAAGGAGCCAAAATGGCTTCTTGCAACTGCTCTTCGTTCGAGCTCGAGTGTAAGTTTCTATAAAGCATGACTCTTTAATATATGCATTTTTCAGACAAGAAGACTCAGTTCTTCGTTAACGGACCACTCACCAGGATAAGTTCTTGCGAAACATCCAGGTTTCAACGAATTACGGCAGGCAATAGAAACCCTCATGGTGCAACCGTTAAGAAAATTGGCTCGACATCACGGAAATCCGGTTAGTTTTTAGTTCAGCGTTTCATAGGGGCAGAGTTCACATCAACAGTGAATTTAACTCCTGACAAAGCCAACTTTAACATGTTTTTGTTTCAGCCAAAATCAGCGTTCCCCGATGCTCGATTTGCAGCCGCTGACAAGGGAGGTCATTCTAGTTAGCACTTGAGATATTTTTCAAATTTTTATGGTATAAAGAACATCTCAATACAAGTTGACTGACAAAATTCTAGCCGCC
>LR562866.1:8311-31233 GCA_900536345.3 Caenorhabditis sp. 39 LS-2015
TATCAAAAAGTTGTCAACTACAAAGTTGTGGCAAATTTAACAAGGATCAATTTTGCAGTTGACAACTTTCTGGTATTTTTGTTGGTTCTCGAGATATAACGCAAAATAGGTGATATGGTGCGGGTGTATGTAGGAATTGGGGCTTTGAAGCGGAAAATCGGTGTTAACCCGAAAAAAAAGAAGAAAATAAGGTAAATGAAGCATAGCTAAGTGGTTTTTATAAAGTTCTAGTAATTCTACTGATTCACTAGGTCAATTGAACCCGGAAGGGCAGAAGGGCATTCTAGACCCATTATTAAGGCATATTCAACCTACCGAATAGCTCCTTCGATGCGTCTTGATGCTATGCTTCACCGCCTGCACTCTCATCTCATTATCCGACAGCCCATCGGATCTGGCCGCTCCCAACTCCAAACTTCTCTCCAAAGAGCTCATCATGGTACTCTGCGACGTGTCGATCCGGTACCGTAGCTGTTCGTCTTCCGATTTCGAACTTCTCGAATCCATCGACGTATTCAGAATGTTTCCGTTTGATTCATCGTCTTCGCTCTCCTCCACATCCGCATCATCCGCACGACTTCTGCGCGAATCCATCGACGACGTCAGATCGATATCATTGGCGTTCTCCTCCTCTTCCTGTGGATTACTGTAGTTTGGTTGGGTTACTGTAGGTGACATCATCGCCACGTCCTTCAACGCTTCATCGTATGACGTGGATTCGGGCAGAAGGTCGTTGTCGTAGGGAGTTGGCGATCGACGCGACGGGGATACGGTAGCAATGGACTTGGCTCGGGCGGTACGGGCACAGTTGCAGTTACAGTAATCCTCGGGAACGTTTCGAGATGGATAGGATGAACGGTTGGGCTTGGAGGACGAGGAGCGAGCTGAAATTTTGAAATATTAAAAAAATTTTGAAAATGTTCGGAAGAAAAAAAATTAAAATTCAAGTCAAGTTTTGGGCTGAGAAGGGCATGCTGGGTCTTAAGTGAAAAAACAGAAAAAAAAGAACCAAACAGCATTTTCTTTAAATTCGAAAAAAAAAATTTCTAGTAACTTTTGAAAAAAAAATTTGAAAAAATTGAAAAATTTTTTGAATTTTTTTTCCAAATTTTCAACAAATGTTTTTTTCAAAATGTCTTATTCTTATAGCAGTGATCATGAAACATTGTCAATCTAACAACAAAAAAAAAATTTTAATTTTCCTAAATTTTGAAGAAAAATTTCAAAAAATTCGAAAATTTTGAAATTTTGAAATTTTGAAATTTTGAAATTTTTTCAAATTTTTTTTTCAAAATGTCATACTTTTTCATGGATTTTGTAGCAAATTTTCTGCTGATTAATTTTTTCTCTTGCCACTTTTCTCCATCTCTTCTAGTTCCCTAGATATGGCTAAAAAACGTCCAGTACGATGCTCCAATGTTCCGCTTTCGCGGGAAGCTATGATCTGCGCGTATTTCTCGGGATTTATGGTTAATTATTGGAAAGTTGTGACTATTATCAATTTAAAATTTAAATTTTGGTTTTTTTTAATTCAAAAATGTTTCAAAATTATTGAAAAAAAATTTGGAAAATTTTGATTCAAAAAAATTGTTTCAAATTTTCGAAAAAAGTTTTTTTTTTTAATGATATATTTTTTAGAAAATCGTGCTTAGAAGAAGTGTAGTAGTGCCTGGGAAATAGGTCTCGAGTGGAAACTTAGAAAAACCAAATCCAAGGGAAAACGGCATGCACATACGAGAGTAAACGATCGGACCGTGTGGAACCCGCGACGGGCTGTCTCTTTGGAAGAATACGGTAGATGGAGGTGCAGGAATCGATGATGACGTGGCAATCATAGTACCAGACTTTGGAGCTTTTGCTGACGTGGAAACTCGACGCCTCGACGCAATTCGACCGTCCGACCATCGACCGTCGCCGTTTCGGTAGAGGGTTTGGGAATAGCACACCTGGAAAGTATACTGTAAGAGAAGAGGGGTACTGTAGATATATGGTACCTGTTGTCCCCCACTGGTTGTTGTCCCCGCACCATTTATCGCCTGACAACTCGCTCCGGCACTCCACATTCCGGAATCTTGAGAATAGCCGGACCCACGAGCCGGACTGCCGCGCGCTCCGAGGGTCTCCCAGTAGGACGATGAATGACGCATGTTGTCGGATCGGAGGAACTCTGGAAATGATTGAGAATGTAATAGGAACTAATTTTGTGGTTATGGAAAAAATATGAAAAAAAAAATGTTTTGGAAATTTTTTTTTTCGGAAATTTTATGATTTTTTTATAATTTTGACTATTCTGTTATTGAACAAAACTGTATGGCTAGGAAAATATGAAAAAATAAAGTAAAAATTAGAAAAAAAAAATTTCAAATTTTTCGAAAAAAATGTTTTTTTAACAATATTTTTTTCAAAATTTCAAGTATTTTTTTTTGAAATTTTTAAATTTGAAAACAAATGAATATTGTTGAAAATTACTAAAAAATGCTGAAAAATGAAAATAAAAATTCAACAACAATTTTTTTCAAATTTTTCAAAAAAAAATTTCAGCGGTTTTTTTTTTATTTTTATTTTATTTAATATTCAATTTTTGTCGAAAAGATCATAGTTATACATAGATGTTTTCTTTAGGTTAACATTTTTTTCTTTTAATTTTCAAAATTCTAAATCAAACAAAAAAAATTAATTTCGAAATGTTTTTTTCAAATTTCTCAAAAAAAAATAAATTTTCAAAAATTATATATTTTGTATGCATTTTGTAGCAAATTTTTCGCCTATTGTTTTTGTCTCTTGCCACTTTTTTCTATCTCCTCTAGTTCCCGAGATATGGCCTGAAACACGATAGACCTTCCGTAAGATGCTCCGATATTCCGCTGTTTTGATTTACGCATATATCTCAAGATCCATAAGAGATATTTAAAAGTTGTCAACAGCAAATATGTTCCAAATTTAATAAGGAACAACTTTTCAGTTGACAACTTTCTTCCATCATTGCTAGATCACAAGATATACGCGTGGATCAAAACTTCCCGCCAAACCGGAAAGCGTTTATCGCACTGAGCGTTTTTAAGCCATATCTCGTGAACCAAAAAAGATACAAAAATGTTGTCAACAGCAAATTTGCTCCAAATTTGATAAGCAACAACTTTGCAGTTGACAACTTCCTTCTACCTTTACTAATTCCCCCAAAAAATCCTGAAAAAACTCACTTCCACCCACAAACTGCGGTTGCTGCTGAACCGGGGCGCCTTCACTGCGTCTAGTCTGTCCTGCGGAGCTTCTGCAGGACGATTGACGGGAGAATGGTGTACTTTGAGTTGAACTGGTATTGGAGCATCGGTAGGGTGATCCTCGCTGGTAGCGGGCCTCTTCATCCGATGAGAAGCCTTCGTAGCCTTCGTTGGGGTAATAGTTGAAATCCGGGAGGTTGTTGGCGCGGGGAATTTTTTTCTGGGAGTTATGGGGGTACTGTACTTTCTGAGTTGCAGGGGCAGCGGAAGCTCTCGGTGAGCTAAAAATCGTCTCTTCCCTCTCGGTCAACTCCCTCTCCCACTCTGCCAACTCGGACTCTTTCATCTTCAAATCCGAAAAGCATCCTTGCAACTTCTCGTACATCTTATTCGCTCTCTTCAACTTCAACTCGTACATATTCCGAATGTCCTTGATATGATTCAACTGCTCGTGCCGCTTCCGCTGGATCTCCTCTTCCATCGCAAACGCGCTCTTCGGGCCGCCATGATCCTTGGTGACTGTAGATGGGTACTGTATGGCTCTGGCGAACTCTCGATAGCTGTCCCAGCCCGCCTGCCATTCCTCCTCGGACATCTCGAACAGTTCCGGCTTGAAGATCTCCCAGTGTTGACGGATATGTGAGAATGACGGGCGGTTTCGACCTTTTTGCGATAGACATTGCTTGATGAGAAGTGTCAGTCCGCGAGGAGCCTCCTCGGGGATTGGAAGTGACAGAATGCTGCAAAAATCGATAATTTACATGTTTTAGCTCACGGCGGTCACATAAACTAGGCCAACACCAACTAGTGTGGATTTACGGGAGGAAACCAGAATTCGCACGCATTTTCATCGATTTTTTCGGGTTTTTGCGAAATTCCGAGATTCCGAGCATGAGAAAAACTGGCAAAATTTGAAAAATCCGGAAATTTTTGACTCGGAAACTCGCAAAAACCCAAAAAAAATCGATACTCACTTGGTTCCGACTCCAAAAATGATGGCCATCTGGGCGATATTCGCATACGGAGTCTCTCTCGTCAGCATTTCCCAAAGAACAACTCCAAACGAGTAGACGTCGACTTTCTCGTTACACGGCTCCTTTTTGATCATTTCCGGAGCCATCCAGCTGCAAAATTGGAAAAATTTGGTAGTTGAAATTTTTTTAAATTTTTTAAATTTTTGAAATTTTTTTCCGTTTAAAACTTTTTGAAAAACTTTTGAATTATAACTATTTTGAATACTTTCAATTATTTTGAATTTGAATTTTTTGAATTATAATATCTAGTTTCGAGCTTGAAAAAAATAGAATCTAAAATTTTCCAGCCAAAAATTTCAAAAAGTGGAATTTTGAAGGAAGGTTGATGGTTTTTAAGGAATATCTCAAGAATTAAAGAATATATCAAAAAGTTGTCAACTACAAAATTGATTATTATCAAATTTGCCACAACTTTGCAATTGACAACTGTTTTGTATCTCCTATGGATCTCGAGATATGCGTGTAGATCAAAACAGCGGGATATCGGAGCATCGTACGGAGGCCATTTTGGTTTTTGAGCTATATCTCAGGAACCGAAAGAGATAGAGAAACGTGGCAAGAGACAAAAATTATCAGCACAAAATTTGCTACAAAATTCATATAAAACATTTAATTTTTGGAAAAAAATGTTTTTTGAAAAACTTCAAAATGTTTTTTTCCGAATTTTTTTTCAAATTTTTTTTGTTCAAAATTTTAAATAAAAAAAACTATTTAAAACAATATTTGTAAAATAATGCATCTAAAAACAAAAAGAAAATTTTGAAAAAAGAAAAAAATGCTAACCTCACAGTTCCGCAAAACGACATCATGGTACTGTCGCTTTTCTTCTGCAAATGGCTAGTTCCAAAGTCGCAAATCTTGATGGAATCCTCTCCGGATATCAGAATATTCGGCGACTTCAAATCTCGATGGATCACTTTCATCTGATGCAAATAGTGCATTCCATCAGCGATTTCCTTGACCCATTGCGAGAAGACTTCGCGTGTGATTTGATTTTTCGATTTGAGTACGGTACACAGTTGTCCCTTGCTACAGTACTCCATTACAATACAGTAACACGGACTTTTCGAGCAGACTCCCAGAAATTCAATGATATTCTGATGACGCAAGTGGCGGAGGTGCTTGATTTCGGTTTCTTTCAGCTGGTTGACCTTTTTGACGGCTACAGTACGATTCTCGTATTGTCCGCGGAACACGGCACCCTGGCTGCCTGATCCGAGCCATTCCAACTCGGAAATCGCGTCAAATGGAATCTCCCACTCCTCGTCTTCCGATTTTTTGCTAAAAATTTAAAAATTATTTCTAAAATTCCTTTTATCTTGGGATATATAAGAGATATCAAAAAGTTGTCAATTACAAAATTGTAGCCCTTTAAATTCTGTGCAACTTTGTAGTTGACAACTTTTTGATATCTCTTATGGATTCCAAGATATGCGCGTAGATCAAAACTTCCCGCCAAAGCGGAATATCGGAGCATCGTACAAAAGTGCATTTGGTTTTTGCTCAATATCTCGGGATTTAGCAGCGATAGAAAAAAGTTGTCAACCACAAACTTGTTCAAAATTTGATAAGGAACAATTTTGTAGTTGACAACTTTTTGATATCACTGATAAGAACCAAGATATCAATAGATTTATCCAACTCATTTTCTAATTTTCCCATGATAAGTGATCCTTTTCGATACTATGTAATTGTAAGACCAAAACCGCCCAAAACGTCACTTATCATAGAATTTAATCACTTTTTCTCTTTCTTATCATCCTCAAAAAATGACTCACATCTCAGCTGGCGCCTTTCCAAAATACCCGAAAACTGGTCGGAAACACGAGAAAAGTCCCTCGCGAATCTGTCCGAATCCATCCGTATAAAAGTTGAGCGACGGCTTCTGGGCGTTTCCTCCGGTGGCCAACATTGCTGATGGTGTTGCTGGAAATTGAAAAATTATTGATTGATTTTTTTTGGAAGGGGGGAAGTTTCGGGATTCTGATAATTTTTTTATTTTTTGTTTATTGATTATTAGAGTGATAAATGATAAAAGTATTTTTATCAATTTGTCATAGTCAAATATTTCTGCTAAAAAATTTTAAAAAAATTTGAAAAAAAATTCTGAAATTTTTTTTTTTTTGAAATTTTTTTAGCTAGTTTTTTCTCAAATTTTCAAAAACTACCGAATAATTTTTAACAATTTTTATACATCTGAAATTTGTGCTAAAAACCCACTAATTCCCATGTTTCCCCGAGTAGATCGAAATTTCCCGCCAAACCGGAATTCCGGAGCATCGTACAGACGCGCACTTGGTTTTAGGCTATATCTTGGGAACTACAAGAGATATCAAAAAGTTGTCAACTGCAAAGTTGTTCAAAATTTAAAAAGCTACAACTTTGTAGTTGACAACTTTTTGATATCTCTTATGGAATCCGAGATATGCGCGTAGATCAAAACAGCGGGATATCGGAGCATCGTACTGACGTGTTTTTGGTTTTTGAGCTATATCTTGGGAACTAGAAGAGATAGAAAAAAGTGGCAAGAAACAATAATAATCAGCACAAAATTTGCTACAAAATGCATATAAAATATATAATTTTTGGAAAAACAAATTATTTTTTGGAAGAAAAAATTTGAATTTTTTTTTCTTCAAATTTTCATTATTTTTAATTAAAAAAAAACCCAAAAGCGCTATTAAAAAGTAATACACTACAAGCTCAATAATTTCCTCCAACTAAAAACTCTCAATTCCTACCAAAAAACCATCTACAGCACCAAAAACTGTCGAGAAACATGGTGCAGTGACTAGAAGCGAGTGACGTGTGTCGGAGGGGGGATGGTCACAGTTTCGCGAAAAAGGAAAAGACAAAAAAATGGTGGAAATGTTGATGGAGAGACGGCGGGAATCGATAAGCGACAGATAGTGAGAGAGTGTTGAACATGGGGAGGGTGCAGAGATGGGAGAGGGGGGAATACAGGCAGCAGCGGCAGGGAAAAGTATACTTTGACAAGAGAGAAGAAAAATGGATGGGAAAATTAAAAAAAAAAGAAAAAAAAATTAGAACACAATTTTTCAAAATTAGAAATCAATTTTCAAAATTTTCAGGTCATTTCCACGTTTTTTCCAAAGAATGACTTTCAAACTTTTCTCTTAAAGAATTCAAGTTTGAATTCGTGAAATTCAAGTCTTATATATTCTACTATCAACATTTAACTCAAATCCGTAAATTTCAAACTTTTGCGGTGCTGGCCTAGAAAACCAAATTTTGCAAAAGTTAGGCCACCAATGGAAAAATGTAGATTTTTATGGTTTTTGATGTTTTTCAAAGTTCTGAGATCTTTGAAATCCTTCAAAACCCCAAAAAACACAACAATTCGAAATTTTAGGTGGTGGCCTAGAAATCCAAATTTTGCAAAAGTTAGGCCACCACCTGAAAATTGTGGATTTCAGTGGTTTTTGATATTTTTAAAAGTTCTGAAAACTTTGGAAACCTTAAAAACCACAAGAAAACACAAAAAATTCAAAATTTCAGATGGTGGCCTAGAAATCCAAATTTTGCAAAACCTCGGCCAACACTAAAAATTTACCGATTTCACCCGCTTTTTCAACAATTTTTACATTTTTTTCAATCAATATTCTACAGTAACCTGCCGCGACTCACCGTCTTTTCCAAACTCTGCGTTCGCCTGTTCCCGATGCTGTATGGGTGTACTCGGGGCGCTCTGCGTCACGAGACCATCCGACAGGACTACGGTAGAAAAGTCGCTGTTGTCCGGCGGTTTCACTTCGTTTGGGACCACAGGCGGTGTGTCTGAAAATTGAATAATTGGGAAATTTCATTTTTGGAGTGGTGGCCGAAGTTTAGCATGGGATTCTAGGCCATGGTGAAAAAAGGATGCAAAATGGATTGGAAATGCTTAGAAAAATATTGGAAAAGTTTGAAAATTTAGAAAAAGTCAATATCGGGTGAAAAAAAATAGTGGCCGAGGTTTTGCAACATTTGGAAACAAATTTCTAGGCCACCACCTAAAACTTTAAATTTTGAACGTTTTGAATGGTTCTTCAAGTTTCAAAAACTTCCAGAACTCATAAAACTCTTAAAAACCATCAAAATTCGCAACTTTTCATCGTTGGCCGAGGTTTTGCAACATTTGGAAACAAATTTCTAGGCCACCACCTAAAACGTTGAACTTTTAGTGTTTTGCATGGTTTTCAAGGTTCCAAAGGTTTCGGAACTTATAAAAATGTAAAAAACCATCAAAATCCGCAATTTTTATTGGTGGCCTAACTTTCGCAAAATTTGGTTTTCTAGGCCACGCCCCTTAGGAACACCGCAAACACTCAAAATCGCTAAAAATCATCAGAAAACCCTTGAAAACATTCGAAAACTTTGGAAAAACCACAAATCACATGAGAAAAGACCGATTTCTAGGTCACCGGAGAGACGCAGACAGTGGCGCTCCGGTGGCGCCACTTTCTGACTCACTTCGTCTGTATTTTGCACTTTGACTGATGGGAAATGGCAAATAACACGAGAAAATACAAAAAATGACAAAAAATCAGCAAAAATAAGCGGTGGCCGAAGTTTTGCAAAATTTGGAAAAAAAATTCTAGGCCAGCACCTAAAATTTCGAATTTTGTGGTTTTTAGTGATTTTTAAAGGTTCCAAAAACTTCCAGAACTCATGCGAATGTCAAAAACCACTAAAATCCGCAATTTGTCACAGGTGGCCTAACTTTTGCAAAATTTGGATTTCTAGGCCATCACCTAAAATTTTCCGATTTCTCGGATTTTACCTAAATTTTGCTAATCGAGTATATAAAACTTGAACTTTATGAATTTGAAATTAGTATCTTGAAAAAAATAATTCCAGACCCAATTTTGGTGGTTTTCTAGGCCATGAAACACAACCGTTACTCAATGACGAATGTCGGTGGAAATGAGAGTGATATTTCCCACAGACGTGGTCGACTGATAAGATGTTATCACTTTCGAAAATAGGCGTGCCTTCGGACGGTCAGATGACCTGATAATGTGAGCAAAAGTGACGTGGCCGAGGTTTTGCAAAATTTGGAAACAAAATTTTAGGCCACGACTCAAAATTTTCAAATTTGAGTGGTTTTGGTGTTTTTCAAGATTTCAAAAATTTCTAAAACTTGAAAAAAATTCAAAAACCATCAAAATCCGCAATTTATCATCGATGGCCTAACTTTTGCAAAATTTGGTTTTCTAGGCCACCACCCCAAAACAATCAGAAATCATTTTTCAATTGATTTTTCTTACTGAATATGAGTTTAATTTCAGAATAACTTTTTCAAATTTTGAAAAAAAACTTCTTATCACTAGTTATCACCGTCCAAAAAACCCCATGACTCGGTGTCTTCCCGAGACAAATTCCTTCCTATCCGCCCGCAAAAACATCAGTTTTTCCTATTTTTTAACAGTGATAAGCCACAAAAACGTCATTGGTTTTTGATTTTGCATTTGATTTGCTCATTCCTGACGGTTTTTAGGTGGTGGCCTAGAAAACCAAATTTTGCAAAAGTTAGGCCATCGGTGAAAAATTGTGGGTTTTCATAGTTTTTGACATTTCTATGAGTTCTGGAAGCTTTGAAACCCTTAAAAACCATTCAAAACACTCAAAGTTCAACATTTTAGATGGTGGCCTAGAAATTTGTGTCCAAATTCTGCAAAAGTTAGTCCCCCAGTTCCAATTTTTCTCAATTTTCCCGGGAAAACCGCCATTTCGCAATTGTTCTTTGTGCTTTCCCAGCTCAGCGGGTCCCCCGAGTGTTTTGAGCCATTCTGAGCTGCTCTGACTCAGAAAAATAGTTGGCAGCTTGCCAAGAAGAGGAGGAATAGAGAAAAAGAGAGGAAGGGGACAACTGAAGTGATGACGTCAACGGAGCAGGGACACGGACTAGGGGGAATGAGAATGGACGGAAATAGAAAAAGAGATTTGGAAATTTGGGTTTTTTGGGATTTTGTGGGATTTTTTTTCAAAGAAATTTTTTTTGAAAATTTTATGGTTCTGGTTTTTTTGGAATTTGAAGAACAATTGAGAAGTCAAAATGACACGAAAAATAATTTCATAGTTTTGTGAGTTTTTGAAAATTTTGTAAAAAAAGTTTTTAAAAAAAATTTTCATGATTTTTTTAAATTTTAAAAAAACATTTCAATTTTGAAATTAAATTTTTTTTGTTTACAAAATGTGCAGAGAGTAGACTAAAGTACCATTATTTGAAAAATATAAAAATGAATGTTTTTTTTCATAAATTGAAAAAAAAAATATTTTTCCTAATTTCTGGATTTTTCTATTTTTATAAAAAATGTTTTCTAATTTTTCAAAAATAAAAAATAGTTTTCAAAGTGGAAAAAACAAAAAAAAATTTTAACTGATTAAAAAAATGTAAAAAATTTTGAATTTCTAAAAAAAAATCATTTTAAAAATTCAAAGATGATATTTTTCTATTTTTTTCGTAAATTTTTGAAATTTTTAAAAACAATAAAAAAAATTTAAAAATTGGAAAACTTGAAAAGCAAAAAGCGAAAATGTTCAAAAATTCAACAACAAAAAAATTACAATTTTCAAATTATTTTCAATAAAAATTTGTTCTCAAATTTCCAGAAAATTCTAAAAAAAATTCCCCAATTTTCCCAAAAATCTTGCAAACTTCACACTCAAAATAAAAAATAAAAAATCTTATCATATCATTTTTATCACTTCATTCCAAAAACCCCAGCTGCATGAGTCTGTTCTATTCTGCATAGAACAGTTGATATGCACCATGTTGTGTTTGCCTACCTTCTCCTCCCTGGCCTCTCAAGGGGGAAGGGGGAGGAGAAAAGAGAAGGGGACGACGAAAAAGTTCCACGTGTGTCTAGTACGACGTCGACTAAGAAAACGAGAGATAAGAGAGATAAGAGGGCGCAGAGAAAAAGAAAAATCCGAAATTGATATTATTTTTTGAAAATAAAAAAAAAAACAAAAAAATGAAGATTACCTGTAGTTGGTGTGACCAAGTCGAGAGTTGTCAGCATGGTGGTGCTTGTCATTTTTGATTTTGTTTCTGAAAAAACATTTTTTGGAAGGGTACCATGAGCGTAACAAGCGTTGTAAAGTAAGAAAAAAACACGAGAAGAGGGGAAAAAATTCAAAAAAAAATTCAAAAAATTTGAAAAAAGTTATTTTTATTTTTCAAAAATGTTATAAATTTGTAATTTTTGTTTTATTTACATGAACAATTAAAAATATTAAAAACCAATTTTTTCAGAAAATTCGGAAATTTGAAAAAATTTCAATTTTTACAATTTTTAGAATAATTTTTTTTGCGATCAAAATTTGTTTCTTTAAATTGAAAAAATTGATTTAAAAATTAAAAATTTAATAAAAATTTTGTTTTGTTTATGTGAACAATTAAAAATGGAAATCTTTGAAAATTTTGAAAATTTCAAGTTTTAGAATAATTTTTCGAAGTTTTTTTACAAAAAAAATTTTTTGCTCAAACTTTTTTTTATTTTGTGAGGGTTTTGTTGCAAATTGTCTGCTGAACATTGTTGTCTTTTGCCATTTTTCTCTATATCCTCTGGTTCCCGAGATATAGCTCAAAAACCAAAAACCCCTATGTACGATGCTCCGATATCCCGCTGTTTTAATTTACGTCTATATCTCGGGATCCATAAAAGGTATCAAAAAGTTGTCAACTACAAAGTTACGCAGAATTTGAAAGGCTACAACTTTGTAGTTGACAACTTTTTTCTATTTCCTTTGGTTCCCGAGATATGGCTTAAAAACCAAAACCAGTCTATAAAAAAGAACAAAAAATCGATAAAAACATCAAAAATCGCATTCGCCACCGCCGCTACTAACCGGATAATGTGATGATGACCGAGGCGGAAAAAAGAAGAGAAAAATTACAAATTCTGCGGTGGAAAACAAGAGAAAAAGGAGGAAGAGTGTTGGGGAGGATGGGCGGTTCGAAGTGGAAATGGGGACAAATTGGACAAAAAATTGGAGGTCGTCGAAGCCGTTTTATTGATTTTTTTGAAGTGTGTTAAGGATGAAATTTGACTATATAAATACTATGTTTGTTTCTGTAGATCAAAGAATTCAATGGATCCCGCCAAAAAGCCAAAAAGCGAAAAACAGCGGAACATCGGAGCATCGTACTAACTGGCACTTGGTTTTTAAAATATATCTCGAAAATTAGGAGAGATATCAGAAAGTTGTCAACTACAAAATTGTAGCCCTTCAAATTTTGCGTAACTTTGTAGTTGACAATTTTTTGATACCTTTCATGGATCTTGAGATATAGGTGTAGATCAAAACAGCGGGATATCGGAGCATCGTACTGACGTGTTTTTGGTTTTTGAGCCATATCTCGGGAACTAAAAAAGATAAATAAAAGTGACAAGAGACAAAAATGATCAGCAGAAAATTTGCTACCAAATCCAAATAAAATTGACAAAAAACTCGGAAATATAATTTTTTGAAAAAATTCAATTTTTTTTTTTTTCAAAACTTTTAAAACTGTTCCATAGTAATTCTACACTTAAAATATACAATTTTCAAGTTTAAATTCCCATTTGAAAACCCCGCAAAAACCTCAGAAAAAAGGGAAAAATGCCAAGCAAAAAGAGCTAAAGAACCGACGGTGAGGCGCTGCTCCGTTGCCGAGTAACGAAGGCAAACGACACAGGCTCCGCCCACTTTTCCCCCTTATTCTCCCACTTTCTCCATAGGGACCACTCCCCAACAACAATTTTCCATTTTTTCGGGCGGAAAATTCAGCGGAAGACGGGGGAAGTGAGGGTGGTGAGAGGGTAATGGAGGGTCCGCCGAAAAATGGCCGGAAACGGGTAAGTTTTTGGTTTTTGAAAAAAGTGATCAACTTGAAAGTTGTAGAAAAATTGATTCCCTACAACTTTGCAGTTGACAACTTTTTGATATCTCTTGTAGTTCCTAAGATATGGCTCAAAAACCAAGTGCACTTCAGTACGATGCTCCGATATTCCGCTAGTGGCGCCAAATTTTCAAATCTTTGAATTACCTTTAAAAAATGGGTTTTGAGCTATTTTAACATGTTTCTAAGCAAAAAAAAACTCCAAAACTGCAAAAATTTCCCATTTTATAACCAATTTCGCTCAAAAGTTTCCGATAATTACCCGGTTCTCCGACCGCTAGGCGGCTACGTCAAAACTAGAGAAAAAGGGACGAAAACTTGCGTCAATGGTCATTTTCTGATAGGAAAATGAGGCATGGGGTGCAAATAGCAATTATTGAGAGTGAAAACTTGATAGAAATAGGTTTTGAGGGCTGAAAATAGGACGGGAAATGCGTCAAGGATTGGGAATTAAAAATTGGAAAACTGGAAAGGGAATGTGGATCTTTGAAAAGACGAAAAGGTATCAAAAGATCAAGTTTGAAGCAAAAATTGAAAAGATTTGATTAATCTCTTAATCTTCCCGCCAAAACATTCAAATGGCGGAATATCGGAGCATCGTACTGAAGGCGTTATGGTTCTTGAGCCATATCTCAAGAACTAAGAAAGATAGAAAAAAATAGCAAGAGACAAAAATGATCAGCAGAAAATTTGCTACAAAGTCCGTATAAAGTAATACGTTTTTGAAAAAAAAAATGTTTTTGTTGAAAAGTTTGAAATTTTTTTTTTTAATTTTAAAGGTTTTTTTTTTAATTTCAAAACCCAATTAGCAATTAAAACGTTCATTTAATTCAAAAAATTTGTCAAGAAACCCTTTAAATCAAGAGATAAACGCGTAGATCAAAATTCCCGCCAAGGTGGAATATCGGAGCATCGTACAAAATGCTGTTTGTTTTTAAGGCATATCTCGGGATCTGGCAGCGATAAAAAAAGTTGTTAACTACAAACTTGTAGAGAATTAAATTGTGGTCATTTTTGTAGTTGACAACTTTTTGATATCAATCATGGATCCCGAGATATAGGTGTAGATCAAAAAGGCGGGATATCGGAGCATCGTACATAAGGGTTTTCTGGTTTTTGAGTTATATCTCGGGAACCAAAGAAGATAGAGAAAAGTTACAAGAGACAAAAATGATCAGCACAAAATTTGTAACAAAATCCACTAATACAATGTTCTGAAAAAATGGAAAAACTGAGAAAAAATCGATTGAAAATCGATCGCTTCTTGAGGAGTGGTCAGGCTGAGGTAAGTGCGCTCTATTGAACTATTAAAGTCAAAGTTTCCAAAAATAATGACACTAGAAACAGGGAAACATCTAAAACACTGCGTTAAAGTCAAAAACTTCAAATTCGAATGACGAATGGCACCACAAGAAGCCGGTCGTTTTCACGTGAACACCACCTGCGTCTCTTCTAATTTCGCCGCTCTCTCACCTGTTTGATGATGAGCGAAAAGTGGGAAAAGTGGGGGGAGAAGGGTCGAGTCGACTGGTTGGTTGTGTGTTGAGAATTACTCATCACGCTCTGTCTTTTCTGTGTGTTTCGGAATGGAATTCGGACGACGGAAGGGAGAATGGACGGAACGATTCAATGGGAGTGGAAGGGGGGAAGGAAGGACGATTGGAAGTTGAGAATTGGAAAAAGAAAAATACTCTCGATGTAAATTTTGTTTAAGGAAAACTTTAACTGTAAAATTTGTAAAAAAAAATCCTTTGAAAAATTGTTAAATTTTTTCATTTTTTTGGAAATTAAATTAAATTTTTTTTTTTTTATTTTTCAATTTTTTTTCAATGATTTTAAATAATTTTTATTTGTATTGATACTGTTTTTCTTTTAATAAATTTTTGGTAAAAACCTGACTTCAAAAAAAAAAATTTTTTTTTGGAAATTTTTGTTCGGTATCAATTTTTTGAAATGTATAATTTTTTTTGGATTTGAATTTTTTATTCAAAGAAATAAAAATTTTAACGACGTTCTCAAAATTTCAAATTAAGACAAAAAAAATTTTAATTTTTATAGTTTTTTTTTCTAAAAATATTTTTTTTTCAAAATATTATGTTTTTATATGGATGTTGTAGCAAATTGTGTGCTGATCATTTTTGTCTCTTGCCACTTTTTTCTATCTGTTTTGGTTCCCGAGATATAGCTAAAAAACCAAAACGACCTCAGTACGATGCTCCGATATTCCGCTGCTATGATCTACGTCTATATCTCGGGATCCATAAGAGATATCAAAAAGTTGTCAACTACAAAGTTGTTCAAAATTTGATAAAAAACAACTTTGTAGTTGACAACTTTTCAATATCTTTCATGCATCCCGAGATATACGCGTAGATCGAAGCAGCGAAATATCGGAGCATCGTACATAATGGTTTTTGGGTTTTTGAGCATATATCTCATCTCCGGAATCAAAGAAAGTTTAATAGTTCAAGCAGAACAAAAAATCTCAAAACAAAATGTAAAAAATGACCTTCAAAACCGCCCAAAAACCAGAAAACAGTCATTGAAAACATTTCAAAGTGAAGAAGAACTAGAGACGGAAAAGAGTCAGAAAAAAGGGGAAGAAGCCGGCCGAGAATGGATGAAGAAATGACCAAAAAGACGTCTTCTTGTTGTCTCCGGATGGGCACGTCTTCGTGACTCTACGCCATCTAAAAATGAGCGACGAGCGAGAGAAAGAGAGAGGGAAGAGACGCAGACGGGAGGAGAGTGCCTAGTGTCATATAATTTGGCATATAGCTCAGTAACTATAAGAGATACCAAAAAATAATCAACTACAAAAATACGCAAAATATCAAGGGCTAAAATTTCGCAGTTGACAATTTTCTTCTAGCACTATTAGTTTTTTAGTTATACGCCGCTCTAGTAGATGCACCATGATTCAAGTGCACTCTAGAAAACAATCAATATCTAAATTCCGGTTGAAGATATCCAAAAACGGTCAACTACAAAACTGCGCAAAACATCAAGGGCTACAACTTTGTAGTTGACCATTTTTGACTAGCATTTTTTATTCTTGCGTTGTACGCCGCCAAACATTTCAGTCGATGCACCATGATGCAGACGGAGAGAGTGACACTCTCTGCGTCTCTCACTGGCCATTTGGAACTGAAATTTAGAAGGTTTTTGGGGGAGGGGGGTTGAGGGATAGATTTATGTACCAGTTAATTTGGTTCAAAGTAAATTTAAATTTTTTTCTAATTTTATATGAAAATCAAATTTTTTGAAAAATTTTTAAATTTTTAAAATTGAAAAAAAAATTAATTTTTTGTAATTTCATTTTCAATTCTTGGAAAAAAAAGAAAAAAAACCAACAATAAAAATAAAATTTAATTAAAAACCTTGTTAAATTCACAAAAATTCAAATGTTTCAAAAATTTAAAAAATTAAAAAAAAAATGTTTGGAAATTTTTTTTTAATTTGAAAATTTTGTTATAAAAAATGTTCTTTTTAAATTTTCATTTTTATATAAATTCAAATGTTTTGAAAAGTAAAAAAAAAAAGAAAAAACTTATTCAAAAATTTTTTTAATCAAATTTTCGATTTTTCAAGAAAATTTTTTTTTAAAAAAACCGAATAAAACTATTAATTTTAAAAAAAATTTAAAAAAAAAACATAAATTTCTTGAAAATTTTAAAAATTCAAAAAAATAAAATTTTCCCAAACTTTTTCAAAAAATTGTTTTCGAATTTAAGTAACAATTATTTAAAACATTTAAAAAAAAATTAAAAATTTATTTTTTATGTAAAAACAAATTTTTTGAAAATTTTAAAAATCGATTTTAAAATTTTTCAAAAAAAAAAATTAATTTTCCGAAAAATATTTTTAGAAAAAATTAAATTTTGAAGAAAAAACTTCTTGTTTGCATAAAAATTCCATTATTTTAAAAATAAAAAAATACATTTTACAAAAAAAAGAAACCACGACATTTCGAAACCATTGCAACTACATACATCTGGAAAAGTGGTCAAAACGATCAATTTTCATCAAAATTGATAATTTTAGCTAGGTTTCGAAACGTCGCGAACTCGAAAAACCCCAAAAACCACCAGAAAAAGTGAACTTCGGCAGAATTTACCATCCCAACCATCTGCCAAACTATTTTCGAAACGAAACAACCGACTCGAACGAACTCGGCGAGAGAAATAGAGTGTGAAAAGCAGTAAGAGACGCTGACAAACAGCTAAACAAGCGGCGCGCAAGGTTAAAAAGGCTGCCAGGGTAGGGGGTGGACATTTTTGGGGGCGATGAGGTGGAGCGGAAGTGGGAGAAGGACAGGAGACGGAGAGGGAAGAGACGCAGACGAGGAGACAGATAGAGTCAGGCAAAAAGTCCTATATCTCTGGTATGGTTAGAGATTTTTGAAAATGGTCAACTACAAAAATACGCAGAATTATAAGGGCTACAACTTTGTAGTTGATAATTTTTTGATAGCATTTATGGTTCTCAAGTTATACGCCGTCAAACATTACCGGCCTTTAGTCGATGCACCATGTTCAGCTAACTGTTACGTGCACGCCAACGATTAGCTGGTATCTCGGTTTTGGTAAGAGATATCAAAAAATGGTCAACTATAAAAATACGCAGAATATCAAGAGCTACAACTGAGTTTTCAATGAAAAATGTCATAAATTGAGATTTAAAAACTACCGGAAATGTGTTTATAGTTAAATTGTCTTCAAAACTCTAAAGAACGCAATATGGTACACGAGATTGACTTTTTCCTCGAAATGAGTAGGGTCTGACGCAATCCTTGCCTAGTCCTGGGGCAAGACATGTCTGACCTGGTCCTTGGTTAAACCTAACATAGACAGAATCGCCTAAATCATGTCTGAGACCTTACCTAGGCCCTACCTAAGCCTGGAACAGAGCAGAGTCCGTCCTTACCTGATCCTTGGCTAGTCCTGGGGAACAGAAACTTGTCCTGTCCTATAAGAGCTCTGGGATACGACATTTTGCAACCAAAAGGCTCCCCTCACGCTTAAGTCCTTACCTAATCCTTATCTAAGCCTAGACCATGAGATGACTGTATATAAGTGGATTTTTAAGTCATTTTTTTCAAAAAAAAGGAAAAAGAAATATAAGAACCCTAAATGACTCATGGTACAGGACCTTGACACCTCTTGGTGCCGGGCACCCCTTTGTATTGCCTAGTATAGCCTAGAACTGTATCTAGATGAATGTAAATGACGACGATGCCTATCTTTCTCTGTTCCTTTCTTTTCCTCATCATGGTACATCGGCAAAGACAAAAAAACCGGTTCGGAATCCGATCCGCCGCGTCTTTTCCCTCCTCGAACACACACACACATACAAAAGTTACGATGAGAAACGGGGGCGGAGCTTATTGGATTGGATTGCGAAATCGCCATCAGTTTTTGACAAGGTTGACAAGAAAAAGAGATCGACAGCAGCAGCCAGAGAAAAGTTCAGAATGCAATGGAATGGGAAGTAAATGCGAGGGTGGGGAAGGATTAGTGTCGTCCGTCCCCGGGGGGCGTAGTTTGACCACTTGTCCCTACTTTGGACACTTTTTTTTGGAAAAAAGTACTTGGAAAAAATGGTCAACAACCATTCCCCAGGACTAGGCAAGGATTAGATAAGGACTGATCCGCATTACCCCAAGCTGGACTAGGTGATGTTTTACAATTAGCGGACACTTTTTTCGTTCAAAAGTACTTGGAAAATGGTCAGATTGGGAAATGACGGCTTTGCGACGTTTCGCAACCGATTTTTTTTGAGTATGTTCAGCAATTTGATCAAAATTTTTGGTATCGATCACAAGCAAGTAGACTGAATTCCAGAAAAAATTATTTAAACTGGAAAAAGTCAATAAAATTTTTTGTTAAACTCAAATTCTGCTTGTAATTTCACTTGTGAACAAGAAAAAATTTAATTCTAATTTATCAAAAATTAAAAAAAAAATCTTAAATCTTAAATAATTTAAAAAGCGTAAATTTCAAAAAATTAAATTTTTTTTAAATGAAAGACTTCTGTAAATTTTTTAAACTTTCTACATTCAAAGAACCTGAAATTACAAAATGAAATAAAACACTGAAAAAATCAAAAATCAAAAAATTCAAATTTTATAATTTTTTAAAATAAAGAAAATCTGAAATTGCATGAAATTTTCAAAATTAATTTATTCTAAATTTCAAAAATAACCATAATTTAAAAAAAAAACTTTCAATTTTTGTAAATCAAAAAATTCTCGAATAAATGAAAAAATCAATATTTTAATTTTTTAATAATTGAAAAAACCTGAAATTTCAAAAAAAGTAAAAAAAGTCAAATTTCAATAATTTACAAAATTCAAATCTGGAATTCAAAAAATCAAACAACTTTCAAAAAATTAATTCAAACAAAAAAAAATTCAATGTTGTTGAAAAATTAAGAAAAAAAGTTTGAACTCAAAAAAATCAAATAAAAATTCAAATAAGTTCTTATTCCTTCTCAATATTTGTTCAAACCCTCTCCCCCTCTCGCTCAATTTCCTCTCAAAAAACCACCAAAAAAACGGGGATAAATATAATCCTTATCACTATCTTATCACCCCCTCCCTCGCAATTTCGCAATATTTTTTCTCATCGACAAAAAAAAAATAGAAAATGAGGCGGTGAGGCTGCCCCGAGGAGGGGGATATATGTATTTGTGTAAAGAATTCCGGGAATCGAGAAGAAATGGCAAGGTCTGCTCTGACTGCCTCCTCGCGGCTCATGAGCAGCTGACTGGGGGCAGTAGTAGCAGTCTCTGGACTGACTGGAAAATGGGGTAAAGTGAAAAATAAAATAAAATACTGAGAATTGGTGATAAGGAGAGCGAGACAAGTGAGCATGAGTGATGAAGCGATGGAACATGTGATCATTGAAAAATTGCGAGAAGAAAATTTGAAAAAAAAACGGAAAATATGAAAAAAAATTTAAATTTTCCTAACTTTAAAAAAAAAAAAATTTTCAATTCTCAAATCGAATTTATTATTCAAAACACATAATTAATTTCAACATGAATGAGTGATAAAACAATGAAAAATGTGAAAATTTGTAAATTTGAAGAAAAAAACGAAAAATTTGACTTTTTTTCAAACTTTTTGAAAAATCGAACTTTTTTTGAATTTGGAATTTTTTTGTTGTTTGTAGAATTGAACAAATAAATGCAAAATCAAAAAAAAAAAACGTCACTTGGTTGAACAAATGAAAAACTAAAAAAAAATTCAAATTCAAATTTAAATTTAAAAAATTTGAAAAAATTAAAATTAAAAATTTTTGGAAAAATTTAAAAAGAAACTTGTATTTAATCAAAAAAACAAAAACAAAATTTGTTCAATTAAAATTTAAAAAATGCATACCAATTATAAAAAATGTAAAAAATATATTTATAAGAAAAGAAAAATATATATTTTCATCTTTTTTCAATTTTCAAAAAAAAAATTCAAAAAACGTCCCCCTAAAACAGTGAAAACCATTTATCAAAATTTAAAGTTCAAACCATAAAATATGAAAGAAATCCTGGGAAGAATCGATAATTTCGGAACCAAAAAAAACGGAAGATTAGAGAAAAAAAATCGAGACAAAGTGTGTGTTTTCAGACAAAAAATTCAAATTCCAGAGCAAAAAAAGACGGAAAAAATGGGAAAAACCGTAGAGAAAAAGTGAGACAAAATGATGAAAAGGCGAGGTGGAAAACGGGGAGAAATCGGTGGAAAATGAATGGAAATTGAAAAAAAAATCGGAAAAACTCAAAAAATCCAAAAAAAAAATTATTTCTGATTTTTCAGCATTTTCGAGTGTTTCAGAAACGATTCTCGGACTGATTTTCGGACAGTGTCGCGTGCTGTCAGTTTGCTGACAGTTCGAAGCCATTCGGTTAGCGAGTCAATGTCCGAGAGGTGGTCTGAAACGTGTTTTTGTTGGAAAACATTTTTTTTTAATAGAATAATTTTTGCAGAAAATTTTCTCCTTTCTTACCCTAATTCTGGGTCCAGGAAGCGTATTTTCGGAATTTTCCAATTTTCTTTCAATTTCAAAACAAAAAATTCGAATTATTTCTCGGTAATCGGTAATAAATGTTTCCGGAAACTCCAAAAATTAAAAAAAAAATCCAAATCTCATATTTTAGTAAATAATCGCGAAAATTAGAATTTCTCAATTTTTGAAAATTAACAGTCACCTTTCGCCCCAGCGACGCCTCCCAAAACCGTTCGCATCGTCTTCATCGCCTCCTCAATTTTCTCGTCCAGGCCTTGGATTCGGGTGAGTTCTGAATGAAAAATAAAAAAATTTCACCCAAAATTTTGCAGAATTTTCTTCCAATTTTCTCCGATTTTTCCTTTTTTTCAATTTAAATTCTTTAAATCAAATTTTCATTCAAAATCCCTCACGTTTCTGAATCTTCACATCGCCATCGTGTTCGTTCAACGCCTCCAACTCATGTTCCAAATTTGCCCGTTCATTGGTCAGTTGTCTGCGGTACGACTCCCTCGTCTTGTTGTAATTCATAAATTCCGAACTGAAAATCGGACCGGCGTATTGTAGTCCGTCGGGGACCGATGCCGAAGAAGACGATGTTCCCCCAGAATCGGAACTCAGAAGCGGACAGAAGACAGACGTCTTCGGGAATGGCATTTGGACGTGAGAAGGCTTGTCGTCGTCCGAATCCGATTCGGCTTTCCGTTTTCGGTTATTCGATTGTTGCGAAATGGCAGCGGTGTATTTTGAGCGTTTTTCTGGGAAAATAGGGATTAATCGATATTGAAGACGTCGATCAATTAATTTTGGAAAAATAAAAACTAATTTTTTTGAAAAATATCTAATTTTTTTCAATTTTTTTGTAAAATTTAAAAAAAAATGGAAGCTTTTCAAATTAAACTTTTAAACAAAAATTTTAATTGAAAAAACTATTTTTTAAAAAAATGAAATTTTCGGAAATCTTGGATTTTCGAATTTCAAATTTCTTGATTCAGAAAAATAAAAATTTCGATTTTTTCCTGTTCATTTTGTGAAATTGAATTTCCAAATTTTTGATTTTTAGTCAAAATTATTGAAAATTGAATAAAAATAAAAATTCAGAAATCTTGAATTTTCTGAAAAATTGCAAATTACTTGATTTAAAAAATTCAGATTTTTTCAGTTCCGAAAATTTAAAATAAAAATTAAATAATCAGGTAAAATTTTCAAGCTTTCAGAATTGAAATTCACAATTAAAAAAATGAAACTTGATTTTTTTTTTAATTTTTTGAAAATTGAAAATTAATTTTTTCTAAATTTTTTGAAAATGTTCAAATATTAAAATTTAAAATTTATGATTACTTTTAAAAACTGAATTTTTTTTTAAAATTTTAAATTTAAACTAATCAAAAATTAATTTTAAAAATAATAAAATAAAATTTCATCAAAATTAATTTTTTCAAATTCTAATCAAATTCACAAAATATCGAATTGTAGGAATTTTCAACAATTTTTTTTCTGATTTTAATTTTTTTTTTAATTCAAAAAAAATTATGCTAATTTTTGAAAATTGAAAATTTTAATTTTAATTTTAAATCTTCAATTTTTATAACAAAATTTGGAAAAACGTGTTTTTGCAAATTCTGATCATAAAAATTAACAAAAACAATTTCTTACTCTGAAATTCCTTATGCGAATCCGTCTTCTTATACTCTTCCATGAGCTCGATATATTTCTGCTTCTCCTCTTCCGCTTTCGTGTGGAATGGCTGGAAAATTATTAAATTAATTTTTAT